>JAPDNY010000001.1:336887433-336946756 GCA_029375565.1 Gekko gecko | reverse complement strand
GTGGGGTGAGGTGGATTGAGTCTTATTTTTATTATTTCCTTTATTCAACTCATTTGTCCCCTGCTTTCCCCCCAAATGGGGACCCAAAATGGCTTACAACATTCTCCTCTCCTCCATTTTATACCTCACCTTTCTTCCCAGTGGGGAGTCCCAAAGCAGCTTACAACCTTATCCTCACAACCACCTTGTAAGGTAGGTTAGGCTGAGAGTATGTGATTGGCCCAAGGTCACCCAGCAAGCTTCCACAGGACAAGGGGGGATTCGAACCCAGGTCTCCCAGATACTAGCCTGACACTCTTCACCTCTACACCACATGCCCTGGAAGCTTTCAGCCTAATGTATCTCATAGGTTTATTGTGAGCATGATGAACTGAGTTGCAATGGGGGAAAAGATGGGGTGTAAATCATATAAATATATAAACTATTAGCAACTACAGCAACACCTCTATCTAAACCCGAGGATGATAACATTTTTAATCTTCTGATGAAGATTTAATCTTCTAGTTCAACACTTTCCCAGTGGATTCTCCCTTTGACGTTTTAAGAACAATGACGTTCAGATTTGCAGGAATAGTAAATCCAGGAAGATTAACATGTCCCCCCCCCTTTCTGAATGCTGTGATTTTGATGCCATATTTGTTTCCATTTGTCCTACTAAACAGGGACTGACCTGTTTCTCCAGTGTAGACAGCAGAAAGACCATTGTTGGCACATGATGGTATATATGAAACCGAATGATCAGCAAGTGGATTAGCCCAAAATTCAGATATTTCAGAGACTATGAAATCATGCATCAAGAAATGTTCCTTTGAATTCATATGTAAATTGTAAAAACATGGAAGGAAATCACGTTCGTGGTACTGATAAAGTGGAACAGAAAGAACTATATTTCACAAAGTTTGAATCCAGTGGCATCTTTAAGACCAACAAAGATCTATCTATCTATCTATCTATCTATCTATCTATCTATCTATCTATCTATCTATCTATCTATCTATCTATCTATCTACCTACCTACCTACCTACCTACCTACCTACCTACCTACCTACCTTACCTATCTATCATCACTGCTCATACTAGATAGATATCTAAAGAAGCTGCATGCACACGAAAACTTATACCCAGAATTAAAACTTTGTTGGCCTCAAAGGTATCACTGGACTCAAATTTGTTCTATTGCTTCAGACCAACACCACCTGAATCTACGTTTCACAAAATTAGTCCCTGTGACCGGCCTCTTCTACCCACACAGACTCTTGTGATTTTGGGGAACCGGGTTTGTTTTAAATTGTCAACCTCCCCCTCAGTCAAAAGATGCTCTCAGGGTAGAAAAGTGACATTATAAGGTCCTGTAATAATACTGCCGGGGTGTCTGTGAGGTCTGCTTCAGGGTTTGGTCACTGGGTCTATGTCTCTGCAGGGTGGTCCACTGTTGTTGGGGAGAAACTATTTTATTTGGGAAGGCCATCTGTAAGTAATGAAAGGCCTGTGAAAGAGAAGTGTCCTTGTCTGGGGGAAGACACAGGCCAGTGATGTTAACCCTGAACTGGTTTGAGCTGTGAGCAACCAGCAGTGTTCTCCTGTTATCCTCTCTGGGCCTGTTTTGTAGCAGGCAGTTTCTTTGTCTGTCCTTTTCACTCAGTGTGTATTGTAAACCCGAGAATACCTATCGTAGTTCCTTCCAGACAAGAGTCCCTGTCTGATGGAATCAAAGCAAACTGACCGAAATGTAGGACCTGGCTGGGGGCTACGGATTGTTTTCTATGTCACGAGTGGTAGCCAGAAACACGCCGGTTTGTTTAGAATGATTTGGAATTTGCCTTTGGGATTTTGCTCTCCCACACACTAAATAACGCACTTTCAATGCACTTTGTAACTGGATCTTACGGTGTGAAATGGCAAAATCCCCTTGCAAACAGTCACTGAGGTGGATTGAAACTGCATTACTTAGCATGTGTGAAAGTGCCCCTGGGTCTTTAAAGTGTCACCTAGGCTCCTGGTTTTGTTTCAAGAGCTTGTAAATGCCAAGCACTGGGCTCTAGCAAAGGCAGGGGACATCCTGAAGAATTTACTGTGAGGTAAACGGCATTGAGCTGCGGTGGCTCAAGTGGTTCAAGACGCTGAACTACAGGCTGTGGAAGGTCAGTAGTTCAGCAGTTCGAGACCCGAGAGTACCGCATGACGGACTGAGCTCCCGTCTCTGGCCCCAGCTCCTGCCAACCTAGCAGTTCGAAAGCAAGAAATTGCAAGTAGATAAATAGGTACCACTTCGGTGGGAAGGCAACAGCGTTCCATACGCCTTGGTGTTTAGTCATGCCAGCCACATGACCACAGAAATGTCTTCGGACAGCGCTGGCTCTTCGGCTTTGAAACAGAGATGAGCACCGCAACCCTAGAGTCGGATTCGACTGGTTTTCCAGCAAGGGAAACCTTTACCTTTACTTTAAATGGCATGACTAACCGGCCAGCTCAAAAAGAGATAAAAAGCAAGTTTGAAAATGATGACATTTCTCCTGGCAAGTTAAGGTCAACATATTTTCAGCCCTTAGGAAATGGTGACCCAGTCTGTGTCTCTGTTACGGTTACCTCACGATTACTCAGATTCCCAAACATCCCCCCCCTTCCCCGCCAAACATCACAGATAAGCCCTTCACTTCAGCTCAAAGAAAACCAAATCGTGGGCATCTTTATAGTAATGAAGCGCCGTCAAGTCGCATCCAAGTTAAGGTGACCTCCCCTCAAGGAGGCTTTTGAGGCGAGAAGTCACTGTACATTTACCTCAGGATAACTCAGATCCTCCCATCCTGGCCTGCCTCACATCGCAGAGAAGTCCTAAGCATTTCAGTTCAGAGGAAACCAAATCTTGGGCATCTTAATAATAATAATAATAATAATGATAGTAGCACCTCATAATAACAGCGACACTAATACCACTAGCAGTGACAAAGCACCCTAGTTATAACTCAAACTGGCAGCCAGAATATAATGGCAATTTGCATGCGGTTCTGTAATGTATATCTCCCCTCAGCGGAGATTTCTCTGTCGCACCCCCCCCTACAGCTCCATTTCACAAGCCATTTAAGACATACTAGGAATGACTTGTTATTTCAAGCGCATGGAAACGAGAAAGGCGCAGGCCAAGGCTCCCTCTAAGCTGTGAAGTCCTGTGAGCAGAAATTCTGCTTTGCGAGCTACTGGCATGAAAAGCTGTGAGCGAGCGATTTGGCTACTGCATCAATTTGTTTGGAGCCGTCCTTCCTGAGTGAAGACAAAAACGTGTGAGCCGGAGGCTAAAAAGCTGTGAGCCAGCTCACGCTGACTCAGCTCAGAGGGAACACTGGCGCAGGGTAAAAGCAGTCAAAACCAGTGTTCCCTCTGAGCCGAGTTAATGTGAGCTAGCTCACAGTTTTCTAGCCTCAGGCTCACACGTTTTTGCCTTTGCTCAGGAAGGCGGGCGCTGGAGCAAATTTTTTATGCAGTCGCCAAATCGCCGCCTCACAACTTTCACGCCAGTAGCTCACGAAGTAGAATTTTTGCTCACAAGACTCCGCAGCTTAGAGGGAGCACTGGATAACCCCCCTCCCCTTTTCTCTGATTTGCTGGTGCAAAAAAACCCCAAAAACCCTCCCCGCGTCTTCCCCCCTCGTCTCCCTCAGTTTGCTTTGAAACGTGGCACCGAACGGCGAGGGAGAAGAGAGTTAAAAAAAGCCCGACGACCTCAATCACACACTTCATTGAGTCACAGAGGCGCTCTCTCTCTCACTCCCTCTCACATACACGCCACACACACCAAGGGTGCTCTCCGGGCCCACCAGACGCAGCGTCAGGAGAGAGTGTCTGAAGAAGCCAAGCGGTTTTGGAAGAGCGGGCCACCCTCCCCTGCCTGGAAAGGAGAGCAAAGCAAAGCGAAAGCTGGAAAGCCAAGAGGAGGAGGAGGAGGAGCGCGGCATTCCTGGCATTTCTGTGCGGCGTGCCAGGTCTGCAGAGGCAAAGAGGGAGGGAGGGACAGACACACACAGGGAGATGGGGCTTGCAAGAAACCCGGAGAAGGCCGGGGAGGTGGGGGGAGAGAAAGCTTCCATTCATGCTGCCCTCAGCTCCGTCACAGGAATGGAATTCGGGACAGTCAAAAAGTTCAGGCAGGACTTCTTCTAGAGAGATGCCCCAAAAGACACCTTGGCACACGCCGGTGGAGAGGGCATTCGCGTCTAGGCGGCGGCACCCGAAGGTCCATCGGAGTCCAGCGGGGCAGGGGATACGACCAAGGTCAAGAAAATCCAAGCGGGGCATCTAGGGAGGAGGGAAGGGGGAAAGTCAAGGGGGAAGTTTCGGAGGCGTCGAGGGGAGTGAAAGGGGGCTGTCCCAGAAGGCCAGGATTCGATCCTCCCATTGAGGAGAGAGGGAAAAGAAGAACCAGAAATAACACACAGGAAGGAAAGGAGGGGGCGATTTCACACGTGGCAGCGTTCACACAAGCTCGACTGGGCCGGATTATGTGATGCATGAGATCTGGAGACTCACCACCAACTTTTTAAAGACTTTTTTATACTTTCGATCTCTGTGGCAGCACTGGTGTGTGTGTGTGGGGGGAAGTGCATACCCGCCCTCCCACTATGCATGCAATGAAATTCCCTCCCCCCTGCTGCTTTTCCACCCACGAAGACAGGAAGCACTTCCCCCACGTCCCCTGTAGTTTGGAACGGCAGATTGGATGCAAGGGGGGGGTTGGCTGCAAACAATGCTCCCTCTAAGCTGTGGAGTCTTGTGAGCAAAAATTCTACTTTGTGAGCTACCGGCATTAAAGTTGTGAGGGAGCGATTTGGCTACTGCATCAGTTAGTCTGCTCTGGAGCCATCCCTTCCTGAGCGGAGGCAAAAAATGTGTGAGCCGGAGGCTAAAAAACTGTGAGCTAGCTCACACTGACTTAGCTTAGAGGGAACACTGGCTGCAACCCTCCCAGCCCACGTGAGCAGTCGGGTTTGGCCCGTATACCTGGTCGCCATGCTGCCAACTTAGATGCCCAGAGGGGAAAGAACAGACATCTTTCCCTGGAAGTCTTGCCGTGTTCCGACGGAAGAATGTAAGAGCTGCCACATCTGGGTCAGACCGGTTTCCAACAATGGCCGACTAGACGCCACGAGGAAGCCTATCCTTTTACTTCTTTATTACATTACATTTATCGATCGCCTAATCCCTGCGACCGTTTCACACCATAAAAACATATAAAAGCCACATCCGGCATTATACAATAATTAAAAAGCAAGCGGCAAACATTTTCGCAGGTGGAACCTGGAGGTCACATTCGGCCTGTCACGGCTAACGGACAACGGCAGACCTACCCTCCCCGAAACATCCCTTTCGTACCCTTCTAAGCCAGCTGCCGTCGCCACATCTTGTGGCGGAGAGTTCCACAGATCACAGAGCACTCGACCGGTTCCAGACGGCACGGAACTGACCGACCAGTGGCAATGTCACAAAACAACAACATGGACAGTGGTCATTCCATGCTCCTAGCCGGAGCTCCCCAGTATCCCATACCCTCTGACCACCCTTCCTGGCTTCCCCCCACTGCCACCAAAAAGCACTGTTGTACAGATAGTGGTGATGGTGCGGCGCCGTCAAGTTGCAGACGACTTACGGCGACCGCCTCAAGGGTTTTCAAGGCAAGAGACGCTCAGGGGTGGTTTGCTTTTGCCTTCCTCTGCGTAGCGACCTTCAGATCTCCCATCCAAGTGCTATCCAGGAGCCATGCTGCCTCTTGTGAGCAAAAATTCTACTTTGCGAGCCGCTGGCATTGAAGTTGCGAGAGAGCGATTTGGCAAAAAGCCGGTGGGCTAGATCACACTAAACTCAGCTTAGAGGGAACACCGATCCACGGCTGACCCCGCTTCGCTTCTGACATGTGGCAAGACTGGACTGGCCCGGGGCCAATCAGGTCAGGGATGTACAGACAGCAGCACTCTGTTGGAAGGCATAAGAAAAAAATGCAACTTCGTGGCAAGCCCGGTATTACCCATCTGCTAGTCTGTGGTCCTCCGCTCCGGTAATAAAACAGGCATCTCAGAGGCTTCCAAATACCACACAGTGACCTCACCTGACCCTCCTTCGCTGGAAAGCAGTTGGGGTTTGATGCAGTAAACTTTCCAGCTGTAGGAGGAGCGAGCCAAAGTATGGCTACAGAGCCGCCCTCAAACCCAAAACACCTAAAACCTAAAACACAGCTCCCTGCTTTCTCACGCAAGTTGCCTATTTTTTCCATGGGATCTCTCTCTCTCTCTCTCTCTCATCACTTGCTGCTGATGAGGGGACTTTAAACATGCTTCCAACATGCAGTCGTTTGGGCAACGAACGAACGAACGACATCGGCCAAGAGTCGAGACAGAACGCAATTTTGCCCTCCATTTTTTTTGCACCTATCAGTCTACGAAGCCATAACACTGACCGAGAAGCAAGGTGCAGAGGGGAACAGGGAACAGCGACCAAGAGATGGGACTCATCAGCCAACCGGGGTTTCCTACGGTCATCGATCTGAGCAGATAATTTCCACGTTCCTCAGAGGTTATAACCCCGGTTCGTTTCTCTGCCCGTCTCTGAGGGCCATCTACGCATACGGATCGACATCCCACACACAAAACTCGAGCTGACAAGAGTCTGTGATTCTGTATTTTTGGTCGTTCCCGCCCCCAATAAAAAAGTACTGGCCAACTTTTGGCAGGGGAAATCTTATTTGGACAGACACTGCTGCCTGTATTTTTTACTGCATGAGACATACCCAAGCTTTTCGGCTTAGGGAAACCCTTTCTAATATCCACTTTTTTCCGATCTGAGAACCACTGTATGTGCAGAGGATTCTGGGAAACCATCTAAGGCACACCAGAAAGGTGATGCACTCTATTCTTGGTGCTGGAGGGGCAGCAGTGGGAGGGCTTCTGGTGTCCTGGCCCCACTGCTGGACCTCCTGATGGCACCTGGTATATTTTGGCCACTGTGTGACACAGAGTGTTGGACTGGATGGGCCATTGGCCTGATTCAACACTGGCTTATCTTATGTTCTTATGATCCTGCCCAGGCCCCTTGGGCCTCCCTGTGACTCTGAAGGGACAGTTCCTTAAAAGAGCGGTCTTCAACCTCTCCAGGTCCAGAACCCGCCTCCAACCCCACATAGTAGCACGGGTCCCAAGGGGTTGCACACATGTGACAGGAAGCCACACGATGATATCACTGTCCTGTGACAGGAAGCGCCACAATCTCTGCACCTGCCTGGGCCAAAGGAAGAACTCTCCTGACTTCTGTGCTGTGACTTAAGAACATACGAAGAGCCCTGCTGGCTCAGACCCATCGTCCAGCGTCCTGCCTCACACAAGTGGCCAGCCAGCTCCTCTTGCTTTAGGCTGAAGGTGTGATGTCCCCTCGCTCTCTACCTGTACGCATTTTAAGATCAGCAAATAAATAACTAAATTACAGCTGGATAGGAGCTCATGACCCAGCAGGCGAGGTTCGATCTGCAGGCTAAAGATGGCTGCCTTAGAACACGGACTGTTTATTTAATTCCTCTATAGAGAAGAAGAGAGACTGGATTTATACCCCGCCCTTCACTACCTGAAGGAGTCTCAGAGCGGTTTAAAATCTCCTTTCCCTTCCCCTCCCCACAACAGACACCCTTGTGAGGTAGGCGGGGCTGAGAGAGCTCTTTCGAGGACTGCTCTTGAGAGAACAGCTCTGAGAGAACTTGTGACTGACCCAAAGTCACCCAGCTGGTTGCATGTGGAAGAGCGGGAACTCACACCTGCTTCTCCCAGATTAGAGTCGGCGCTCTTGACCACTGCACCAAACCGGCTCTCCATTCCTCTGTATCCTGACTTTCTCTCCAACATTCCCCCCCGCCTCCATTTTATCCTCACAACAACCTTGTGGGGTAGGTGAAGCTGAGAGCATGTGACTGGCTTATTTCTGAGCATCACAAGGGACCAATGATAGCGCTAGGCAAATCTCGTTTCCCTGCCCATCTTCCCCGGGGCTCCCCAAAACACAAAGTGCCCCACATCGTGGGGCAGTTCCGTCACCCAAGATCACCCCATAGTAACACGATGACGCGGTGAAGGTCGGTAGCCATTCTGCACCATCACGTGAACGCACAAAGCTGCCTTACAGTGAAGTAGATCACTGGCTCATCAACGCCAGTATTGCCTACCCAGGCCGGAAGCAGCTCTCCAAGGTCTCAGGCGGAGGTCTTTTCACATCAGCTCCTCCCCCCCAATCTTTTTTAGCTGGAAATGCTACAGACTTGCACCTGGGACCTTCTGCACACCCCGCAGATTCTCTACGACCGAACCGCAGCCTTGTCCCCATCAGCAGGCAACTCCAGTGTGAGCTTTACAGATCTGAAATCCCACCCAAATTCCAAGCAACCCGTGGGCCGATCATTCCCAGTCGGCCTGGCCTACTCCACAGGGCTGTTGTGAGGCTGCAGCATACGCAACCCGGAGCTCCTTGGAGAAAGGAGGGGGATAAAAACGGGCTTTCGTAATTACATTACCAGTCGCTTAGATTTCTTTTTACCCCCTCCTTCCTCCAAGGCAACGTACACAGCTCTGCCGACTTCCGTTTTCTCCTGACGACACCCCTGTGAGGTAGGCCCGGTCGGGACAGCGCGCCTGGGCCAAAAATCAGCCAACTTGCTTCAGGGGTTTGCTGGGTTGCCAGGTCCCCCCAGCCAACCAGCGGAGGATGGGGGGGAGGATAGGGTTGCCAGATGCAAGTTGGAAAACTCCTGGAAATTCGTGGTTGGAGCCTGGGGAGGGCGGGGACCTCAGTGGGGGCGCAGTGCCACAGAGCCCACCCTCCAAAGCATCCATCTTCTCCGGGGGGGGCTGATCTCTGTAGCCGGGAGACGAGCTGCAATTCCGGGGGATCCCCCAGGCCCCACCTGGAGGCTGGCCTTTGAACCCGGGCCCCCCAACCCACCGAGAGGCCAAATCCCTCCTGCGAGGCCGGCGCACCCCAGAGCGAGCCAGCGCCGACTCCCCCTGGCCACCTCCGCGCCGCTCCAAGACGACAAAGCCCGGCCGGAATCCCACCCCACCCCCCTTGCACGCTTCCTTCCTCCCTTCCTTCCTCCTGCCGGGCCTCCGGCTTGGATTTCCGAGGGAGAGCGGCCGGGCCAGCGGGAACAAGCGGGCCGGAGGAGGCTCCTCTCCGCCCCAAAGGGAGCGCAACGGGGTGCCGGGGCCCGGCCGGGACGCACGGATCCGGGAAAAGGCGGGCGGGGGGCGCAGAAGAAGAAAGGATCCAAAGCAAGCAGGGAGGATCGAGATCGGGATCTGGGCCGGGGGGGGGCCGTCCCCAAAGCCGCGATCGACCTCTCTCCGCGCGGAGGAGGCGGCTGGATCGTGCGCCTTGGAGAGGCGGCGAGCGCCACCCGGGGCCGGGGAGACCCTGGCGCTGCAGGCGACCGTGCGCCCCTGGAGGCCCGGCGGGGATCGCGGGGGCGCCGGACGATCGGGGGCGGCTCACCTCGAACATGAGCGCGACGAGGACGCAGAGCACCAGGCAGAAGCCGATGTCGGCGTGGTTGTGGATGAGGAACTCCTGGCTGAAGAGCGGGTGGCTTTTGGCCCGCCTGCGGAACGCCATGGCCGGCCGGCACCCCCCCACCCCCGCCCGCCCAGCAGCAGCAGCCCGGCCGCCCCGCCGGTGGAGCCAACTTCTCTCCGGCCCCGGGACAACTTCTGCGCCCAGCGGCCAGAGCCCGGCCCCCCTGCGCAAGCGCGCCTGCCGCCGCCCCGCCCGCCTTAACCCGTCTCTGCCCGGGCCCGGCCCGGCTGGCCTCCGAGGGGAGGGCGCACACGCGCCGCCCTTCTGGCCCGGACCCTGCGCTGCGCCCCAGTGTCCCCCCCACTAGCCGGGCTTTCCTGCCTGGACAAACCTCTCCAAGCAAGGGACGCCTCCGCACCTATTGGTGGTGAGACTGAAAACAAAACAAAAAAAATCCGTGCAGTTAAAAAAAAAGGACCACACCAAACCGACCCAATTCGAGCATTGCTTACAAAACGCTTTAGGCTGCAGCCACGCAAACTAAACGGATAATGATCCACTTTCGTGGTACTGCTTGCTATTACGCAGTTTTTATTGTGCTTATAAAGTAAATTGCAATTATTATTTTTTTAACAAAAAATTAAATCGGAAACTTTAAAAAAAATAATCCCAGTGCGGCTTCTCAGATGGATTTTTACTGTGTGGACTGGCAAGATCCAGTTGGAAAATGGACTGTAAATGGATTATTTAGTGTGACTGACTGGGGCTTTAATCCGTGCAACTCTGGCCCCAGACAGAAGAGAAATAAAAGCGTTTCCAGCTCCGGGATGGGAAATTCCTGGGGATTTGGAAGTGGAGGCTTGGGGAAAACGGGGAGTTTGGGGAGGGCTGCGGAGATGATGTGAAAGAAAGGCCTCCACGCGGCACCCGCTGCCAGCCTGAGCGGACGAGACTGGCCTTGATCTGGTTCAGTATAAGGCAGTTTCCTGTGGCTCATGTGACAGGCAGCATTAAAATCATAGGGAGAGGGGGGAAATTGTTGGAATTTTTAAAAAATCATCTAAAAGACTGGAAACCCTTTTTTGAAGGAAAAAAAAAGAACCCCTTCAGCTGGCACTGCAAGTCTGCCAGTTTCACCATTTTCGTGCCATAACTTGAAAAGTATGCACTGTGTCCCCAGTGTACACACGCAGGTCACTTTGATAAGGGAACATACCAGACGGGGCCTTTGAACACCTTCTCAGCTGTCAGGAATAAACTAAAGAAGATGGTCGAAAGTTTATTTCACAACAGTGTTCCCTCTAAGCTGAGTTAGTGTGAGCTAGCTCACAGTTTTTTAGCCTCTGGCCCACACATTTTTGTCTTAGCTCAGTAAGGATGGCTTTAGAGCAAACTAATTTACGGACTAGCTAGATCGCTCGCTCACAACTTTAATGCCAGTAGCTCACAAAGTAGAATTTTTGCTCACAAGACTCCATGGCTTAGAGGGAACATTGTTTCACACACACACAATAATTCAGTGTTACCTCTAAGCTGAGTTAGTGTGAGCCAGCTCACAGTTTTTTTAGCTTCCGGCTTGCACATTTTTGCCTTAGCTCAGGAAGGGATGGCACCATGCAATGGCCAAATCGCCCGCTCACAACTTTAATGCCAGGAGCTCACAAAGCAGAATTTTTGCTCACAAGACTCCACAGCTTAGAGGGAGCATTGGGAAATATGTCTATCTATCTAGCCTGCCTTTCTCTCCATCGGAGTCCCGAAGCGGCCTATGGAGTTCCCCTCTCCTCTGCCTTCATCAAAAAGCACTTTTTCCATCTTTAGCCTCCTTGGAATAATAACAGACGGCACAGGGCTGTCGCCTTGGCATGTGCCTTCTCTGGCTCTTTTCTGAGGCCTGGCCAAAGAGAAACAGAAAGCGGACCTCTCTTGCCCAATTCCCAGCTCCTCCCAGGAAGTACAATATAAGACAGCTTCCCTCTCACGACTCCTTCCAGATTGCTACGGAAACTGGCCCTCCTTGGAGAGAGAGACTTAGAAGAAACGGCCGTGGGAGTAACAAGAGGCATTTCCCGTGGCATCTTTCTCAAACTAACTCATTTCTTGAGGCGATCAAATGCTTTTGGAGTGAAAGAAGTGTTTTTTTTTAAAGGCTTTGATGGGAGATAGCATAAGACAAACCTTACTGCCAGAGTGTAACGCTCTTCCAGGGACATGTTGAGACTGGCGGTCCCGAAGAGATGGTTTCATCATGACTTGGTCTCTGGTGCTGCCCGTGACATAAAGCAGGCTAGGCTACCAGCTGAGTCTAGGGATACTTCCTTGGAGAAAATGGATGCTTAGGAGGGTGGACTCTCTGGCATTGTGCCCCACTGAGGTCCCTGTCCTCCCTAGGCTCTATCCCCAAATCTCTAGGAGTTTCCCAACTTGGATCTGGCAACCCTGTCCCCCCATCTTCTGCTGATGGCGGGGGGAACCTAGTTGGGTTGATGTTGGGCAAGTAGGCGAAAGGACCAAAGCCACAAAACTAGGATTTGTCAAACCTAACCAGGATTCGAATGGTGGCCTGCAAGCCAAATCCAGTTTTCGCAAACTAACACGGGCTGTTCCCCACAGGGCAACAATGATTTGTGTAGGTCTCGCTGCTGCGGCGAATGCAGAGGCATTTGCATTGACAATGAAGCATCTTCACACTGGCTTCAACCCTATATGGCCACCAGAGTTCCCTCTGAGCTGAGCTAGTGTGAGCTAGCTCACAATTTTTTAGCCTCCAGCTCACACATTTTTGTCTTAGCTCAGGAAGGATGGCTCCAGAGCAAACTAGTTTATGCAGTAGCCAAGTTGCTCGCTCACATCTTTAACGCCGGGAGCTCACAAAATAGAATTTTTGCTCACAAGACTCTACAGCTTAGAGGGAACACTGATGGCCACCATTTCTTCTCCGCACATCAGAGGGCTTTTCTTTTTCTTTTTAAAGAGAATTGCTAGATTGCGATGTATAGAGATGTATTGCAACAATGTACTATTTCCCAGCTTTCATATTTTAAAAAAAGTATGTAGCCTTTTTTTGTTGCTGAGTGATAAGAGGAAACGTGCAGCCTGCATCTTTCCCATTACAAATCTGCAATGAAAAGGGCTAGAGCAGTACTTTTTTTTTTTTTAAGAAAGCTGGGATCTAGAATACTGCACCGATAGATCATTATAATATTATTGCACTAATAATCTGTGAATTACTGGTGTTTTTTTTAAAAAGCCTCTCCCCTAAAGACCCTCAGTGGCGGCCACAGAGGCAAAGAAAATGAGGACTGAATATAGAACAGCCAGTATTGTAATGCCATTTATAGATCAATGATGTGGCCTCATCTGGAATATTGTGTACAGTTCTGGTCACTGTCTTGTAGAAAGGGTATTGCAGAGCTGGGGAAAAAGAACAGAGGAAGACAACCAAGATGATTAGGGGGTTGGATCACCTTCCTTCCCTATGAGGAAAGGCTGAACAGCCTGGGACTTTTCAGTTTAGAAAAGAGACGACTAAGGGGGGGGACATGATGGAGGATTGTAAAATTATGCACGAGGCGGAGAGAGCTGGCAAAGAGAACTTTTTCTCCCTCTCCCAAACGACTAGAACTCAAGGGCATGCGATGGAGCTGATGGGCAGTAGGTTCAGCACTGGCAAAAGGAAAGACTACTTTACACAGAGAGTGATTAAAATGTGGAATTCACTGCCAGAGGATGTCATGTTGGCTACAGGATAAACAGCTTGGAAAACAGATAGATTCGTGAAGGATAAGTCTATGAATGGACACTTGCCATGGTGACTGAGGGGAACCTCCACATTCAGAGGCACCAAACCTCTGAATCCCAGAGCTGGGAGGCAACATCAGGGGAAGGCCTTGGCTTCTCTGCCCTGTTGCTGGTCCTCCAGGGAAACTGGTTGGCTACTGTGTGAGAGACAGGATGCTGGACTAGACGGAATAGTGGTCTGATTCAGCAGGGCTCTTCTTATACAGGGAAGGCCTCGGCCTCTCTGCCCTGTTGCTGACCCTCCAGAGGAACTGGCTGGCCATTGTGTGAGACACAGGATGCTGGACTAGATGGACCACTGGCCTGATCCAGCAGGGCTCTTCTTATACAGGGAAGGCCTCTGCCTCTCTGCCCTGTTGCTGGCCCTCCAGAGGAACTGGCTGGCCGCTGTGTGAGAGACAGGATGCTGGACTAGATGGACCACTGGCCTGATCCAGCAGGGCTCTTCTTATACAGGGAAGGCCTCGGCCTCTCTGCCCTGTTGCTGGCCGTCCAGAGGAACTGGCTGGCCATTGTGTGAGACACAGGATGCTGGACTAGATGGACCACTGGCCTGATCCAGCAGGGCTCTTCTTATACAGGGAAGGCCTCTGCCTCTCTGCCCTGTTGTTGGCCCTCCAGAGGAACTGGCTGGCCGCTGTGTGAGAGACAGGATGCTGGACTAGATGGACCACTGGCCTGATCCAGCAGGGCTCCTCTTATACAGGGAAGGCCTGGGCCTCCCTGCCCTGTTGATGGTCCTCCAGAGGAACTGGCTGGTTGCTGTATGAGAGACAGGAAGCTGGACTCGATGGACCACTGGTCTGATCCAGCAGGGCTCTTCTTATATGGGGAAGGCCTTGGCCTCTCTGCCCTGTTGCTGGCCCTCCAGAAGAATTGGCTGGCCACTGTGTGAGAGACAGGGTGCTGGACTCGATGGAATAGTGGTCCGATCCAGCAGGGTTCTTCTTATACAGGGAAGGCCTCGGCCTCTCTGCCCTGTTGCTGGCCCTCCAGAGGAACTGGCTGGCTGCTGTGTGAGAGACAGGATGCTGGACTAGATGGACCACTGGCCTGATCCAGCAGTGCATTGGGAGCACAACATGCAAGAAATGTGTTGGGGAGCCCAGGGCTAGTATATCTTTCGCCTTCTCTCCTCCCATTTCTCCTTAGACTCTCTTTAAATAAGGGCTATTTACTTAGCTATGACTTAGCAGACGTAAGGATTTGTAGAACATTCATTTTTAGAGTGCGTGAAGTCAGGTGTTTCAAACTCTGTTCAGTTTGCCAATCCTCTTTGCTGTTATTCTTTTCTTAACGAATCCTTCACTTTTAACTAATGGGACAGGGAGGAGGGCCTCTCCCTGTGATCTTAATTCCTGGGTATGAACATATGGGAGATGAGGGTCCAGATACCCGAGTAGTTATGTCCTGAAGCTTAAATCCATCGTATTCTTTTCTATGTTAAGCTTCAGGCCGAATGTGGATTGTAATCTGTCACATTACTATTGGCTGGTTTCTGTGAAACCTCTGTAGATAACCAATCACCATGTCAATATGTATCGAAGAGGGAACAGTTCTGATTGGCCTTTATCCCTGTATTGTTATTAGTCCTTAACTTGTTATGGGTGTGGCTTTGACAGCCCGGGATGGTTTAAAAAGGGAGCTGCGCTCCGCTTGTTTTGTGTGTTCCTGAGTTGGAGTTTGCTGTTAAAATAAAGCTGAATCACTTTTGCTGAAATCATTCGTGTTAAGTTGCATACTCAACACTGGCCCTATGTCATGTAGGCCTTTAAAGGTAGCTCTGATGGTAACATGTCATTGTCAGAAGCTAACTGGTCACAGATCTGGAGATCAAACACTTTCTCCAAACCTTCAAGATCCTGACTCACTGGTGTCTAACTCCGCTAAAACTGTCACGTTATCTGTAAGTCCTATTCACCACTGTGTTGGAAGAAATGTGGGCAGGCAGGATGTGATGCGCACTGTTGGTGGCGATGTGAGAAAATCCAGCAGTTTTGGAAGGAAGTGTTACATCAAATAGACAGGAGGGCCTGGCGTGATCTGGCCCATGGGGTCGTGAAGAGTCGGACTCGGCTGTGCAACTGAACAACAACAACAAAAATTACATCAAATGGCAGTAGTAACTGGCTATGAGGTGCCCTATTCCCCGGCACTGATATTTTTTAATTACTGGCCAGAAGTCTCAGTGCTGCAGATCAGGAAGAAATTTATCTCTATCCTTTTGGTCGCAGCAAAATCAGTCATATTTTTAACATGGAAGTGTCCAGAACCACCTACACGCACATTATGGTATCGGAAGATATGGGAGATTTATGTAATGGAAAAAAAAAATTACCTATCAGATTAGTCAGTATGAATTAAACCCACCACACAATGACTTTGCAGAAGTGTGGTTTATTATAGTAGATTTTTTTTTGTCACAGCTTGAGGAAATTCCCAAATGCTCAAAATCTTTATACATTATAATATGTACATTATATTATAGGTATCGTACCGCTATTGGCTTATGATGTAATTCTTTCTTTATGGATATTGCATCAGTTGCGGGGCTCTTTTGGTAGCAGGAACTCCTTTGCGTATTAGGCGACACACCCCGAATGTAGCCAATCCTCCAAGAGCTTACAGAGCTCTTCTTACAGGGGCTACTGTAAGCTCTTGGAGGATTGGCTACATTAGGGGTGTGTTGCCTAATATGCAAAGGAATTCCTGCTACAAAAGAGCCATGATTAGTTGTATAAGTTTGAGTAGTCGTAAGACTGTCTAATGTATACTTTGTTACACTGTTTATAGTTTGTTATTGTTTTATGTATTTGAAAATTTTAAAAAGTAAAAAAACCTATGGCTTAGGATCATGAAAAGAAAGTAGCTCTGAATGTTGTCTGTCCACACTACTCTTCCTACCTTAGCCAGCCCTTGAGTATCTGGAGTGTTGCAAGACTTGTGACATAACTCGCCACCTAGTGGTGCCATAAAAGAGCTACAGCTTCAGGCAGCCAAACAATCCCTTGGGATCTCCTGGCTATTCCACGCACAATGCCATATGATAATTTGTGTGTGTGTGTGACATGAAGCAATGCACAAGTTTCCAAGTTCTCCAGGAAAATTTATTCTCTGAATGTTTTAAAAATGCTTCCCTATCGCTAAAAGCACACTTCAAGTTGAACTCTAGAGCTGCAAGAGACAGGGTGGGTAGACCCAGTGTTCCCTCTCAGCTGAGTTAGTGTGAGCCAGCTCACAGTTTTTTAGCCTCCAGCTCACACATTTTGTCTTAGCTCAGGAAGGGATGGCTCCAGAGCAAACTAATTTATGCAGCAGCCGAATCGCTCGCTCACAACTTTAATGCCAGTAGCTCAGAGAGTAGAATTTTTGCTCACAAGACCCCAAAGCTTAGAGGGAGCATACTTTGAAACCCCTCTGCGCAATAGCCTTGCCCACATTCCTGAAACATGGGGCAGGTGTAAGGGTCACCAAGTTTGGGTTGGAAAATACCTGGCGATTTTGGAGTGCAGCCTGGGGAGAGTGGGGTTTGGAAAGGGAAAATTCCTCAGCGGGTTTTAATGCCACAGAGTCCACCCTCCAAAGCAGCCATTTTCTCCAGGGGAATGAATTGATCTCAGTCATCTGGAGATCAATTGTAATAGCCGGAGAACTCCAGGTGTCACCTGGAGGTTGGCAACGTTGGCCCACTGGGGGACAGTGCTCAGAATAGCCACAGGTGGCATGATCGAGAACCGCCTTGTGGCTTCTGTCCGGCTGAGTATCAGTGTTCTAAATCATAAGACTGGTTCTAAAGTCACTGGATTAGGGGGGAAAATCATGTTCATGTATTGCTCAACAGTGCAGCAGAGACCTCAGTTAAAAAAAACACAATCCCTTTCGCCTCTTTGACGGAGCTCAGGCGCACATGTTTGTTTGAGTGTCTGCAGGCTATGAAATTCCGTGGAAAGGATAAATGTTCACAGGGCAGTCAGCTGGGATGGATTAGACGGCATTCCTGGCCCGTGACGTGGCGCACCTGGGCCCAGAGGGAGCAAGGGAGGCGCGTCTTTAAAGACAGTGTCTTTCCTTTTCTCGTCCTTAATTATTTTTATTTTTAAAGTGGCCAACGGGTCTGTGAAGTTAACAGACAAAAGGAGGGGATCGGCCATTGTTTTGGCTAAGGAAATCGTAATCTGGGCTGCCTGGCCGAAACGGAACGTAGTGGGACCCGAAGGGTCAGACGGCCCGGAGTTATCTATAACGGCACAGCCCTGTTCCATTCTCCCCGGGCCAGAAATAACTTCCACTCGGTTCACATTCCGACTCCATCACGGAGATCGCCGAGTGACCTTGGGGACGGTGACTCGCGCTCAGGCTAAGCGACTTCACAGGGTTGTTGTGAGGATAACATGAGGTTTGGGGGGGCCACGTACGGTCCTTAGAAGGGGGCAAAAGTGAACTGCATTTGATGCAGTTGTACACCACTTGGGGTGCTGGGGTTGCCAGCCTCCAGTCGGGGCCTGGAAATCTCCCAGGGTTATAACTGTTCTCCAATCTATAGGAATCAGTTCTCCTGGAGCACTGGCCCATAGCTGTGTATCAAGTTCAGTTTATTGTCTTAGCCATTGGCCACAACAACACAAAATAAAACAAGGTGCAACGAACATTGTACATCAAAGTGGGGTAGACCCTTCAGTAACTTACAGTAAGTCCTAACCGTAGCTGTGGTGGGCCTTTGGGGGGCTCTGCCCCCTTCCGTAAAGGGCCAGCCCCACAAAATTTATTTCTGAATTTTTAAACTTTTTAAAAAACTTTTTTTTTTAAAGGGAGGTGTTTTTGCATTTCATTTATGCCTGGGGTGGCTGTTGTGTGTTTGTGGGGGGGGGGGTTGTGCTGCATTTAATTCAATATTCCTATTATTGTCTTTATTATTAGTTAAAAAGCTCCTGCCAACCTAGCAGTTCGAAAGCAAGAAATTGCAAGTAGACAAATAGGTCCCGTTTTGGTGGGAAGGTAACAGCGTTCCGTGCGCCTCAGCGTCTAGTCATGCCGGTCACATGATCACGGAAACGTCTTTGGACAGTGCTGGCTCTTCGGCTTGGAAACGGAGACGAGCAGCGCGTGCTTAGAACTGGATTCGACTGGCTTTCGAGCAAGGGAAACCCTTTTCCTATAGTTGTTTAGAGACAGAAAGAAATAATAATGGCAGCCTCACCAGCAAAAAAGAAAATGTCCCTCAAGTCACAAAATCCTGCCTACGGGCCTGCTGGAGAAAATGGCTGCTTTGGAGGGCGGAGTCTATGGCATTATACCCCGCTGAGGTCCCTTTCCTCCTCTGGCTTCACCCCAAATTTCCAGCAATCCCTGAACTCAGCGTTAACAGCCCTATGAGAAGAACCACTTTTCCAGGAGAGCGGTATTTCCAGACATCCATTCAAACTAAACAGCCTGTTTGGGGAACGAACATTTACTTTAAAAGGCAAGCGGCAGGGTCAACGATGCACAGGTTGACATCATAAGACCCATGTTCAGTCCCTGGCACCTCCAGTTAAAAGGACCAGGGGGCAGGTGATGTGGAAGACGTCAACCTGAAACCTCAAAGAGCTGCTGTCAGTCAGAGTAGACGGTACTATCCTTCGTGGACCAGTCGTCTGACCAACTTCTTGTGTTCATGTGAACAACTCCCCCCCATGGTTTACTCATATTAGTCCTAAAACCAGATTATTGACTGTGGAAAACAAAAGCTACTGTTGGCTGTATCTCAGAATCACCTTTCCCAATAGAAACAACCTCTCCTCTGCCTCAAGATCCTCTGGGAGAGACTGGCTCCCACACAGAAGTTGAAACCGCCTTTAGAAGGCATGGGGCAGGGGTGTCAAACAAGCGGCCTGGGGTGGAACTGGGCTGTCTTCTGCTTCTTCTTCCAGTTCTGCTGCTGAAGCGTCATCGTAGGTTTGCAGCTTATAGATACGCATACCTGAACAGCACACTCAAGATTGCAACAGCACAGACATTTTGATGCAATAATTCAGAGCAAGACATGCCAGTTATGTAAAGGTAAAGGTTCCCTTGCTCGAAAGCCAGTCGAATCCGACTCTAGGGTTGCGGTGCTCATCTCCGTTTCAAAGCCGAAGAGCCAGCGCTGTCCGAAGAGATTTCCATGGTCATGTGGCCGGCATGACTAAACACCAAGGCACACGGAACGCTGTTACCTTCCCACCGAAGTGGTACCTATTGATCTACTTGCAATTTCTTGCTTTTGAACTGCTAGGTTGGCAAGAGCTGGAACTAGAGACGGGAGCTCACTCCATCATGCGGCACTCTTGGGTCTCGAACTGCTGAACTACTGACCTTCCACAGCCTGCAGTTCAGTGTCTTAACCACTGAGACACTGTTAAATAAACAAAATATTGCAAGAGTGCTAATGTTTCAGGCATGTTTTTATTCTAAGTTAAAAAAAAACCCCTTGTGTTTGTGTCCTTTATAAAGTTTATATCTCCGCTACCTGGAATTACATTTTATGACACACATGGCCCAGCCCAACAAGGTCTCATTTATGTCAGATCCGGCCCTCATAACAGATGAGTTTACACCCCTGGCATAGGGCCTTTTATGTCACCTGTGCAGGGAAAAAGCAGATATTTCCTAGCCCCGCCCACATCAGCACCTCCCCTCCCCCCCGAAAGACTTAAAAAATTAATCAGGTATTGCTAGATCACTATTACATTATAATGATTTATTGCAACAATGTACTAGTTGCTATCATTAATTTAGAAAAATAGCTAGCTTTTGTTCTTAGTTTCAGGGGAAATGTACAGCCTGCAGTTTCCCTCTTATAACACAGCAATAAAAAGGGCTTTTTAAAAATGAAAACTGGGAACTAGAAAATTGTGGCAATAGATGGTTATAATGCCACACTGAACAGGTAATTCCTGATTTTTATTTGTTTTTAAGCCCTCCAGTATGAGTGGGGGCAAATGAGGCCTGGGAAAATGCAGGGAAACCCAACATGCAAAGACCATCCTGTAGCCGCTATGCTAAATCAACCGCAGTAGAAGTGACAGGAAAACCAGAGGGTCTTCGTGTCTCTGGGTGGAAAACACCCTTAGTCTGGCAAGCTGTTAGGAGAATGGTTAGGCTCAAATCCAATCGAAAATATGTCAGATATTGTTAAATTTAGATAATTCAGAACCATCACTATACAAAAATACATAGCAATTAGATTTGTTGTTCAGTCGCACAGTCGAGTCCGACTCTTCGCGACCCCATGGACCAGATTACGCCAGGCCCTCCTGTCTTCCGCTGTTCACTGAAGTTTGCTCCATTTCATGTTCGTTGCATCGATGACACTGTCTAACCATCTCATCCTTTGTCGTCCCCTTCTTCTTTGACCTTCAATCTTTCCCAGCATCAGGGTCTTCTCCAGTGAATGCTCCCTTCTCATTTGGTGGCCAAAGTATTTGAGCTTCAGCTTCAGGATCTGGCCTTCCAGGGAACAATCAGGGTTGATTTCTTTTAGGATTGACTGATCTGATCTCCTTGCAGTCCAAGGGACTCTCAAGAGTCTTCTCCAGCACCATAGTTCAAAAGAATCTATTCTTCGGCGCTCGGCCTTCCTTATAGTCCAACTCTCGCAGCCATACATTACTACGGGGAATACCATTGCTTTGACCATGCGGACTTTTGTTGGCAAGGTGATGTCTCTGCTTTTTATCATGCTGTTTAGGTTTGCCATCGCTTTCCTCCCAAGGAGCAGGCGTCTTTTAATTTCATGGCTGCAGTCACCATCTGCAGTGATCTGGGATCCTAGGAACATGAAGTCTGTCACTGCTTCTACGACTTCCCCTTCTATTTGCCAAGGAGTGATGGGGCCAGATGCCATGATCTTAGTTTTTTTGATGTTGAGCTTCAAGCCCACTTTTGCGCTCTCCTCTTTCATCCTGAGCAAGAGGCTCTTGAGGTCCTCTTCACTTTCTGCCATCAGAGTGGTATCGTCTGCATATCTGAGGTTATTGATCTTTTCCCCAGCAATCTTAACTCCAGCTTGTGATTAGATTGCTTCACAGTTATTACTGATATGGAGTGGGAGTCTATATGGACTTCATCCTTTATGGCATTAAAGGCTCGCTCTCCCAGATTAACAACATTCAAACAAATTACCCATTAGTATTTAACCCCCATACAATTACATCATATAAATCCCTCTAAAAATCCAAAGTGCTGGAAACTGTGCAGTGAGAAGGGGACATACTATCATTGTTGGTGAATATGTTATCACATTACTGAATGCTGGCAGAAGGTACTGAAATTGATTCTATTAATAACAGAGTATTCACTCCCTTTACAACCTGAGCTAATACTGCTTAATTTATGGGAAGATCTTCCAATACCACAAATACGGAAGAATTTGATTATCACATTATTAACCACTGCGATGGCTTCAAAGTGGAAGAACAGATCAATGCCTTCAGTATCGTTATGGATGTCTAAGTTATGAGACTGTCACATTGTACAACAAATTACAAATAGACTGTTAACAACCTGAACATAAAAACTATCAATCAACTTTTGTCAAAAAATGGTTTCCTGTCATAAGATACATGGTACAGAATGGAATTGTTCCTGCTTACTTGGTTTCATCTGAAGTGTTTGTTTATAAACCCCAGGTTTACAGTATATATTTTTGTCAGTAAACATTAGCTAGTTGAACTTAAATTCTTTCATTTGTATAATATAGTTGCTAACTAACTGTATTATTAGAAAACAAGAGTTTTAAATAGTTAAGTTTTAGGTAGATATACTAAATAGAATACCAAGAATATTATTAATGTTACACAGTCAGTATTGTTTGGGATTCTCTGCTTGTATTGTTTTATTTTCGTTTAATAATTAAAAATGATCCTTCCTTATATATAAAAGCATTTTCGCGTGGCAACATTCGATGTGCGCCAAAATCAGTTGGCCTGCTCATCTGCCACTCAGAAACGAGTCCCTGGCCACTGGCTGCCTTGCCTTTGCCCCACCCAGAGAAGCACTGCCTGCCAAAATTCTTTGCAGAGCACACCTTCACCTCAGAAGAGAGAGGATGCCATTTAGGCTGGCCTTGGGGGCAAGCATGTGGCGCGTCCGGGCTTCATTGTGGCTGGAGGCAGCTGAGGCAGGCGCTTTTCTCTCCCCTCCTTCGCGGGCTGCCAACTCCAGCCCGGCGCTCTTCCCAGCTGTCTCTCCCAGGCGGGCAGCCGGTGGGCCGACGACGCCCTTGGCCAGGCTGTCAGTGGCGCTGTCAGGGGTGGGTGGTGTTGGAGGTGGACGCAGGCCGGTCCCTCTGCAACAGCTCCGAAGCAGCCCCTGCAGGAGGACAGGGTGTCGAGCAGGCAGGCAGCGCAGGCCTCAGATGGGCGCAGCGAGCCTGGTGGCAGCTCCTCTGGCAGGGCATAGTGCAGCAAGGCCCCTTCTGTTGCCGTCACCCACCCTCCCAGCCTCAGCAGCACCACCAGAGCCAGCACCACCCCCAGCAGCTGTCTGGCTGCTCTGTTCATCTCCCCGCAGTGCTCGCTGGACGAAGTTGCTGGGTGGCGTACTGACTCCCACGACAAAGTTGGCTGTCCTAGGCTGGCCTGCCTGGCTGCGCCTTCCTGTCCCAGCAGCCTCGCAGTGGAGGCAGACAGGCACTCGGGCATGGCTCTCAGGGCACGTAGACTGGCCCGACCGACCCCTCCGAGGTGCTTGCTTCACATCATCTGCCGCTTCGCTGGGTGTGCTGGCCCCCGCCGGCATCCCTGGGTCAACAGCGGTACGTAGAGTCCCACCCCGCCCGCCCAATAACTGCAGCAGCCCACCTCTCCCCCCTGCTCGCGGCACCCCTTCCTGGCCACCCAGTTGAACACCCCAGAGCGCCTGGCCCGGGGTCAGGGCCTGGCGAAGGGCCACGATGCGTGCAGGAGTCCCGGCTCCATGGAGGCGGACAGCAAGCGGAGGCCAAGGCTGGAGGGTCCCGACGACTGCGGGAGTAGCTGAAAAACAAGGGTCCCTGACATTTCAGAGCCGGTGGGCACCTGTGGAGTTCTGGCACAGGGTGGTGGGCACAGTGACAGAATGAAAAAGCCCCCCCTCAGCTCCCTGCTCTTCACTTGGAGTCTCAGAGCGGCTTACAACCTCCTTCCCTTCCTCTCCCCACAACAGACACCCCGTGAGAGAGAACTGTTCTTGAGAGAACTTGTGACTGACCCAAGGTCACCCAGCTAGATGCACACGGAGGAGCAGGGAATCAAACCCGGTTTTTCCAGATTAGAGGCTGCGTACCTAACCACTGCACCAGACCCTACACCAGAAAACCAACTAAGCCAGCAAAGAGGGGGTGGAACCAGGGTCTCTGCCTTGCCACTGCCGCTTGAGCCGATGTTTGTTCAATTAGAAAAGAATCCTGGGGGGTATGTGGCAGCAAAGCTGCCATCTGGGTGTATTGCAGTTTCCAAGTTTTGTGCTTTTCATTTTTCCTACAATTAATCTGTTTTTGAAAATTGGTTGGCAATGGGGGGGGGGGGCATGCGAGTCGTTTGCCTTGCCTAGGGTGCAGAACAGGCAGGCAGCGAGGGACACGAGACTCCCCGCCGGGCAACTTGCTCGCAGGCGGCCCCCCTCGTGTGGCCCTCGGTAAATGGCCAGCTAGCCGCCGCCCCCACCCTCAAATGTGCCCTTAGCCACCCTGATTTTGGGAGGCAGCAGCCGCCAGGCCACATTGCGTGGGCTGCAGGAGACGTGTGGCTGGCCATGGAGAAGTTTTGGAGAGTCAGAGTCATAGGTAAAGGTTCCCTTGCTCGAAAGCCAGTCGAATCCGACTCTAGGGTTGCGGTGCTCATCTCCGTTTCAAAGCCGAAGAGCCAGCGCTGTCCGAAGACGTTTCCGTGGTCATGTGGCCGGCATGACTAAACACCAAGGCGCACGGAACGCTGTTGCCTTCCCACCGAAGTGGTACCTATTTATCTACTTGCAATTTCTTGCTTTCGAACTGCTGGGTTGGCAGGAGCTGGAACTAGAGACAGGAGCTCACCCCGTCATGCGGCACCCGGGTCTCGAACTGCTGAACTACTGACCTTCCACAGCCTGCAGTTCAGCGTCTTAACCACTTGAGCCACCGCAGCTCCGTCAGAGACATACGTATGTATTAACATATTGGGGCCATAGGAAACAAGTTCCTCCCAATGGTAGTGTTGGGCTGCACATGAAATATCCCTTTGCACTTTCCCTAGAGCTCCTTGCATTTCTTTCCGCAATGGGCCTTATTACTAGTATGTGTGTGTTTTTGTATGTATGTGTGTGTGTGTGTATGTATGTATATGTATATATATATATATATATATATATATATACATATATATCCCCAGTGTTCAGAGTTCAAAAATTTTGGGGTGGGTTTTGAAAACTGGATAAAGTAATACATGGCAAGAAAGATGAAATTTTATGATTTGCTCCTCTAAATATTAATACACCGTGCCCTCCCCCAGTTAATTAGCAACGAAACACTGAAATTTAAACAAGCTGCTAAATGTGGACTGCGTGCATAAAAATGTGGGAAATGGATGTTGCACAAAGCTTCATTCTAGTGATACAGGATGCAAGTCGGCTATACTATTCCAAGGGAGAGTCTGCAAAGCAGCGTTAACTAAGGAGCCCACTAGGGGATATGGATTAATTATTATTGAATGCTTTTCCCTTATTTTATGCCATTAAAAGTTTCTGAACTGATTACTGGATACATTTGCTACAGTTCAGTTATTAGCAACAGCCTACCTGATTTTAAAAAAAATGCCACCCAGACCTGCATACCTGTGTGAAGTATAATGATGCGTTGCCCATTAATTAGAAAAGTCTGTGGTTGAAGCGCCCTCCAGTGGCCACATAGACAACAACATGACAAAGACGAAACGCGATTCACAGACTGGGTTTTGGGATTGGATGACTGCATTTAATTCAAGAGAACTGATCTCAAGTCCAGTGGCACCTTTAAGACCTACAAAGTTTTTATATAAATAAAACTTTTGTTGGTCTCAAAATTTATATATATATATATATATATAAAAACTTTGTTGGTCTCAAAATTTATTCTGCTGCTTCAGACCAACACGGCCACCCACCAGAATTTGCCTACATTTAATTTGGTGTTCGGAGCTGCGGTGGCTCAAGTGGTTAAGATGCTGAACTGCAGGCTGGCAGGTTTGTAGTTCAGCAGTTCGAGACCCGAGTGCCGCATGATGGAGTGAGCTCCCGTCTCTGGTTCCAGCTCCTGCCAACCTAGCAGTTCAAAAGCAAGAAATTGCAAGTAGATAAACAGGTACTGCTTCGGTGGGAAGGTAACAGCGTTCCGTGCGCCTTGGCATTAAGTCATGCCGGCCACGTGACCACAGAAACATCTTCGGACAGCGCTGGCTCTTCGGCCTGGAAACGGAGATGAGCACTGCAACCTTAGAGTCGGATTCGACTGGCTTTTAAGCAAGGAAAACCTTTACCTAATTTGGTGTTCAGCCTGTTTGCATCTCACTGTGCTCTCCTTTAGAGCGCAAATGTGGGTGTGGGTGTATAAAAAGAACCCATTGTTATTTGGAAACCAGCCAAACTCCCATCTCGGAATCTTAATAATTAGAAGTCTGTGATGCGTAATAACTACGCTCGTGCCCTAATAATTCTTACTGAAATACTTAATGATAGTTTCACCCGAACACGATCCTTCAAATTGACTGTGAGTTTTGCCTTGAGGTAAAATTTGACCGCAATCCTGTTATATGTCCCCTCCCACACAATTATGCTGCTTGGAAGATTATACTACAGGATGGCCCAATAAAACAAGATCAGCATCTTTAATGCCTTCACGGTGAACACGGTTTTGTAATGCAAGATTTGAGTCCAACATTTCCTAGGTAGAAGCTTTCGAGAGGCAAACTTCCTTTGTCAGATAGATATTCGACAAAGAAGAAGGGACTGGACTTATACCCCACCCTTCACTACCTGAAGGAGTCTCAGAGCGGCTTATAATCCCCTTCCCTTCCCCACAACAGCACCCCCTTGAGGTAGGGGGGACTGAGAGAGCTCTCTCTTGAACTGCCCTTGAGAGAACAGCTCTGAAAGAACTTATGACTGTCTGAAGGTCATCCCAGCAGCTTGCTCTGGTACTACAGACCTACACCGTTACCCTCCTGAAATGGCTTCACAACATATAATAATCTATTTATTTATTACATTCGATTTACTAGGCCGCCCTTCCCCGCGAAGCAGGGCTCAGGGCGGCTTATGTCAGAAGGCGAATACAATAAATAATGGAAATTAAAGAACAATGTTAAAATACTTAAAAACATCGACAACGTGCCGACGTATTATCCAAGAATTTCAGGTCCCACCAGCAACCTGGGTGGAGAGGGGGAGGTGTGGATATCAGAATGCCAAACTGTTGTTGCCCTCAACCAAATGCCCGGCGAAACACCTCTGCCTTACATGCCCTACAAAATGATAGCAAATCCTGTCGGGTGTGGATGTTCTCCAGCAGAGAGTTCGACCAGGTGGGGACCTAGTTGAAGACAGCTGGATCTCTCTTGAGCCGGGGACCACCAGGCAGCTCTCATTTCCAGAGCGCAACGCTCTTCCAGGGGGAAAAGGAGAGAGGCGGCCACAAAGATATGTGGGAAAGACAGGCAGCTGAGCTAGCTAAGTCAGCCAGAGTGGACTAGGAATGTTCCAAAACATTCCAGCCAAGTAGAAAGATGACCGCACCCCCGTTGCCTGGCTCACAGAAACACAGAGTCGGAAGGGGGCATACAGGCCATCTAGTCCAACCCCCTGCTCAATGCAGGATCAGGCTAAAAGCATCCCGGACAAGTGTTTGTCCAGCCACCGCTTATAGTCTGTCAGTGAAGGGGAGCTCACCACCTCCTTGGGCAGCTGATTCCACGGCTGAACCACTCTGACTGTGAAAAATTTCCCCCTAATATCTAGCCCGGATCCAATAATTTAAGGCTGCAATCCTTTGCACCTTGGGAATGCTTTCAAATTTAGTAGGGCTTTGCTTTGGAATGCACGGGCATACACTACTGAAATCTTACTGCTGTTCAAGAGTTAAATGATAAATAAGCTACCCAACAAGGGACAGCAGATGTTTCCTCCTGGAGCCCTTTTCCAGAATGAAAGGGCACCCCAAATTATGCACCAACAGATGCTGCTGGCCAGTAGATTTCCAGTATCACTCGATGTCCTCAGTCCTGAGCCAGATCGGTACTCCCTTTTCACTCTTGGCTTGTGGTGACCATCTTAGGGGTAGAGGTGAGTTGAGGTTTCTCCATAGTTCCCCTGTTCCCTTTAAGCACAGCCACCCAAGTCCTGAAGAGGTTAATGTCTGATGAGTTACAATGCAACCTCAACATTCCCTGATGGCCTGCAGATTCAGGTGATGTTGAGGTATTGAAACTGGATTGCAAGCAGCGGTCAGGACTATTTTGGAGGCAGCGATTTGTGCTGGTGGATATGGGACTTATATTACCTGCGGTCACTAGGAATCCCCCTTCTCTATCTACTTGGCTGTGTTGTACAGAACTGCTCTTGCTGTTCTTTGCAGGAACACTGGCTACCTTTCTGTGCTCTTCATCCTTAGAACAGCCCACCTCTATACTGGCTGTGAAGTACACAGTAGAATCTGTGCGTAACAGCACCTGTTCTTCCCTTGGCCTTTTGCTGTGTCTTTCTAGACTAACTGGGTCTGTCCATCTGCCGGAGTGACATTTACACATGCCAGTTAGGTCTGTGCCTACTGAGGGAACTTCAAAGCTTGGATCGGTGACTGGGCTGAGTTTGTGGGGAGGGGTTTTTGCAGCGATGGGTTTGGCGGCTGGCAAAGCAGCTGAAGAGCCTTCCTCATTGCTACTCAAGCGATCCGCAGCTTCGTCTTCTTCTGCGAGAGAGTTTTGCCACGCCGTTTCAGAACTGAGAGGGCACCCCCCTGCGGTAGAAAATACCAGTTTCTTCCTGGGTCCAGGCTTGGCAACGGAGTTCTGTTCTGCCACTGCTACGTGATACAATTCACCCATTCCGCCTTCCCCAAAAGCAGCGTTTATTTTGGAGATATCCCCTGTTTTCAAGGCCAGCTTCACCAACAGCCAATGGTGGTGACTCTCCCATGGATCCCTGATGTCTCCGTGACTCCCAAGTTCTACCGAAGAGGGACTGTGTGGCATTCCTAAAGACGGTGTAGGCGTTTCTGCGCTCATCACTTCGTTGTTCTGCCACCCTGCAATCCCAGTGTTTGAAGTTTGGTTTGAAGACTGGAGGGCAGATCCACCGGTCGTTTTGGTATCTTTAGGTCCCACGCTGCACGCTCGTTTCAGGAAGTCCTGCCAGATTTCTGTGGACTTGGGATGCAACCAGCTATAGTAAGTCACCAGGGCAGCTGAACCTGAGGAACAAAAGAGACGATGACCTATGAATAACTTGCTATGTGAAGACACCCACATGATACCATAATCAGCTAGATTCAAGCTCTAGTAACGCCTTAGAAACCAACAAGATTTTGGGGGGTTAAGCTTTCAAGAGTCAACGCTCCCCTGGTCACTGAAGGTCTTTAAGGTCACTCGATTATCATTAGCACTGTAATAATTGTTAGAAAGTAGGGAAATGAACTGGTGGTCGTTGGAAATATTAAGCAATGTGAATGGGGAGAAACACAGTTGCCCCCATATTACTGGTCGGTAACTTGGTAATTTGGAAAGGCTTGACACCCCAGTTTAATGACAGGGTTGCCGGCAGTGTTCCCTCTAAGCTGAGTTAGTGTGAGCTAGCTCACAGTTTTTTAGCCTCTGGCACACACATTTTTGCCTCAGCTCAGGAAGGGATGGCTCCAGAGCAAACTAATTTATACAGTAGCCAAATTGCTCCCTCACAACTTTAATGCCAGTAGCTCACGAGGTAGAATTTTTGCTCGCAAGACTCCACGGCTTAGAGGGAGCATTGGTTGCGAGGTCCCCTTACCTTGCCGGTGGGGGCCTTTGGGGGGTGTTCCAGGGGGCGTGCGGAGATGTCCCGCCCCCAATGACGAAGTGGCCACAAACCGGAAGTTCTGCCCCCCAAACAGCCACTTGATCGGTCCCTTTAAGTGAAAGGGACCACACAAATGGCTGCCAGCCATTTCACACCCAATTCCCGCCCCGCCCCCGCCTGGCTTCTAATCACCAAAAGGGTTTGCAACCGGCTGCAGGCCTTTTCAGCAATCAGTTTTGCTCCCCCCCCATTAGAAGCGGGGAGGAATGAAACTGGCCATCAAGTGGCTGCATTCCGGGCAGCACTTCTGGATTTTCGGGCCACTTCCTGTTTTATTTATTTAATTTTATTTATTTATTGTCAAATTTGTACCCCGCCTTCCCTGCAAAGCAGGCTCAGGGTGTGGCCCGAAAAACGTCATTTCGGGGTGGGATTTCCCCCCGCTGGCTAGCTGACCGGCGGAAGAGAAGCTGGCTCTAAATCGGGGGATTCCTTGCCCGGACCGGGGACGGCTGGGATCCCTATTTAATGAGGACGTAGCAGTAGAAAGTGCCGTCAAGTTGCAGCTGACTTATGGGGGTGACCCTGTAGGGTTTTCAAGGCAAGAAACGTTCCGAGGTGGTTTGCCATTGCTTGCCTCTGCGTCACATCCCTGGTATTCCTTGGAGGTCTCCCATCCAAATACTAACCAGGGCCGACCCTGCTTAGCTTTCAAGATCAGGCGAGACCGGGGCCAGTCTGGGTCCTCCGGGTCAGGGCTTAATAAGGCCATACACAGACAACTGGAAGAGTGGAAGGGAGCCAAGCCACAGGAAGATGTCCTACCCACGATGAATCCAGATATAACGGCCCCTATAATCCATCGGCCCAGGTTCCCCTGCTGGGGGTCCAGCACCATCAGCAAAAGGAGGCTGTTTTCCAAGGCCATCGTCTAAGAGAGAGCGGAGAGTCAGCGATTAACAAAAGACGACAGATTTGAGGCACAGTTGAAGTCAGAAGCTCCATCGGTCGTGACGTCTCTTCTGTGCCCCTTTCTCAGGATTCAAACGGGAGCCTTTGCTTCTCGAACAAAGCCCATCTCTGTGCAAAAAAATCCCCCCCATGTTCTGGAGTCTTGCGGGAGGTATTCCAAGGCCGTGTGCTTCCACAAAATGGCTGCCTTGGGAGGCGGAGCCAGCCACAAAATGGCTGCGGCAACTTACCTTCAGTCACACCGTGACGATCCTTGTGTAGCGGTGGCATAAAATAAAGCAATGTTTAAAGAAGAAAAAAACCCTGTACAGCCAATCAGAAACCTTGCTGGGCAAAAGCCACGCCTAGCTCCACCTGCTTCCTAAAAACATTTGGCGGGCACCAGAAAACTTGTTTGTGGGAGCCATTGACCCACGGGCACTAAGCTGGGGACCCCTGCTCTAGGCAATCGCTCGGAGGGTGTTTGGAGCAGTTTTGCCCCAATTAACTGCCATTATACTCTCTTTCTTTCTTTCTTTCTTTCTTTCTTTCTTTCTTTCTTTCTTTCTTTCTTTCTTTCTTTCTTTCTTTCTTTCTTTCTTTCTTTCTTTCTTTCTTTCTTTCTTTCTTTCTTTCTTTCTTTCTTTCTTCTTTCTTTCTTTCTTTCTTTCTTTCTTTCTTTCTTTCTTTCTTTCTTTCTTTCTTTCTTTCTTTCTCTTTCCTTCCTTCCTCTCTCTCTTCCTCTCTTTCTTTCTCTCTCTTTTTCTCTTCCTTCCCTTCTTTCTTCCTTTCTTTCTTTGAATGAGGCATGCATTGCGCATAAGGTGTCCTGATTGTCGCGTTGAGATACAACACCCCTTGTCCCTGGTTTTTCCCTGTTACATCAGAAGATAACACTGAACGACAAGCAGCCAAGAAAACAAGAACTTACGACGTAATACACGGTTACTCTATAAAGGGACGGACCGTCCTTGAAGCTGAGGTAGCAGAAAACGTATACGGCTCCCGTGAGGCAATTGAAGATTCTCCAGCGACAGGGATTTCTGAAGATGTCTGTACGTTGAGCCACAACCCAGTAGGACATCACCAGCCAGTGGGCACCTGAAGCAAAGCACACGGTCGGACCCACAAAGATTAAACCGAAGCGAGGGGTAGAAAAGAAACCACCCAAGGAGGACTGCGGGCTTGTCAAGCCAGTGGGCCTCGCAAAGACTGAAAACGGCCTCTCACAATCATAAGACCTCACAGTTTTACGCTTCCAGTGTGTAAAGTGGGTTGTATATTGTTGCAATAATATTGTTTCCTCACAGTAGCTCTGGTAAGGTAAGCCAAAATGTTTGTTTCTGTCAGTGCTATTTTGCTTTCGCTTAAAAAAAATCATTAGTACTCATATATAATGTTGCACCAATTTCCACCAGTTCCCCCCTGAGGACTTGGGAGGGCCCCTCCCCCACTCCCACAATTCTCCCCTGATGACTTGGGAGAGCCCCTCCCCACAATTCCCCCCTGATGAGTTGGGAGAGCCCCTCCCCCACAACTCCCCCTGATGACTTGGGAGAGCCCCTCCCCCACAATTCTCCCCTGAGGACTTGGGAGAGCCCCTCCCTCACTCCCACAATTCTCCCCTGAAGACTTGGGAGAGCCCCCCACTCCCACAATTCCCCCTGATGACTTGGGAGAGCCCCTCCCCCACTCCCACAATTCTCCCCTGATGACTTGGGAGAGCCCCTCCCCCACAATTCTCCCCTGAGGACTTGGGAGAGCCCCCCTCACTCCCACTATTCTCCCCTGATGACTTGGGAGAGCCCCTCCCCCACTCCCACAATTCTCCCCTGATGACTTGGGAGAGCCCCTCCCACCAATTCCCCCCTGAGGAGTTGGGAGAGCCCCTCCCCCACAACCACCCCCTGATGACTTGGGAGAGCCCCTCCCCCACAATTCTCCCCTGAGGACTTGGGAGAGCCCCTCCCTCACTCCCACAATTCTCCCCTGAGGAGTTGGGAGAGCCCCTCCCCCACAATCCCCCCTGAGGACTTGGGAGAGCCCCTCCCCCACAATTCTCCCCTGAGGACTTGGGAGAGCCCCTCTCACTCCCACAATTCTCCCCTGAGGACTTGGGAGAGCCCCTCCCCCACTATTCCCCCTGATGACTTGGGAGAGCCCCTCCCCCACAATTCTCCCCTGAGGACTTGGGAGAGCCCCCCTCACTCCCACAATTCTCCCCTGAGGACTTGGGAAAGCCCCCCCACTCCCACAATTCCCCCTGATGACTTGGGAGAGCCCCTCCCCCACTCCACAATTCTCCCCTGATGACTTGGGAGAGCCCCTCCCCCACAATTCCCCCTGAGGACTTGGGAGAGCCCCCCTCACTCCCACAATTCTCCCCTGAGGACTTGGGAGAGCGAGGATCAGATTCAATACCAGACAGCTTCACTGGGCATCCACGTTCACCAGAAGGCTGACTTTACCTGTGGCAACGAAAACCCAGAGGTGATAAACCTTTGCAAAGAGGGCCAAGGTCATGATCCTGCTTCCGATCATCCCTGTCCTCCAGAGCAGCTGGCAGAGGAGGGCCGCTCCGGGCATAGAGAGGTGCCCTGGTCTCAGGAGGCGTGTGAAGCGGCTGTAGGAGACCAATGCCCAGCTGAAGGACAGCAGGCCGATCCCGGCGCTCAGGCCTAGAGAGAGAGAAGAGGAACAACAAAAATGAAGGCACGGGTCTTTCTTTTACAGGGCAGAAATTACCAGAATTTACAGAGGCTGCGCTTCTTATATTCTCTCGCCAAGGCCGAAAGATTTTAAAGCAGTGAGACCAGCTGGGGTTGTCCTTACTGCTGGGGTGGTTGGGGGGATAGGACGGGACACAATTCTGGACATTTGCCAAACAGATGGAAGACCCAGCTGAGCTCTGAGAAGGAGCAAGGTGTTTGAGCTGCCAGAGGGGTGAGTGGTATTTTTATTTATTTACTTTCAGCTGAGGTGCTTTAGCTGAGAAGGTACTGTGTCAGGGACTGTATTTGGGAGTGTGTGGGTGAGTTGTAACAGACTCCTGACTGCTGGAGTTAGGGTGTGAAAGGGTCATTGTTTGCCTGTAATTAAGTGCTTGGGTGAAATTGAATAGCAGACTCCTGGCTGCTGGAGTTGGGGTGTGAAAGGGGCTTTGTTTGACCATCATTAAGTGCCTTGGGTGATTTTGAGTAGCTGCTGGCCACACCCTCTCCTGGGAGACAATTCCATTTAAGGCAGGAAGTTTGCAAGAGGCACGAGCCTCTGGCACGAGCCGAAGGGCGAGGCTCTTTGCCTGTGGGCTCTGTAAGAAGCCCAGGAAGAGCCAGAAAGCCAGGACCTTGGCTCCTTGGTAAGGTAAGGTAAGTAGACTCCTACAACAGGAGCCATATAAATACAAAGGGTTTTGAAAGGGGGTTATAGAAAAGTATTTGTTTAAAAACAATTATGAAGCCAGAATGCCAGCAGGGGGTTGGGGGCTATCCAGTGTTTTGCATGGAGTGTCACATGTATGACTATCTGCCCACTGGTCAGAAGTCTTGGGTGTGTGCTCGGTGTAAGGAGCTCCTGGTTCTCAGGGAGCGAGTTTGCTCCCTTGAGGCCACGGTGGCTGACCTGGAGAAGCAGGGACAGTCAGTTAGGTGCACGGGGAAGACTCTCGGGGACTTGTTAGATATGTCCCACTCTGGATCTGGCAGCCCGGCTGCTGCCAGGGAGCATGAGGGTCAAGGGGAAAAGGGGCACCATGCTGAGGATAAGGGGAATGTGCCCTCAGAAGGGACCTCTTCTTCAGCTGGTGAACGGGTATCCTTTCGTACCAAGGAACCGTCCCTGGGAAGGGTGGGAGGGGGCTCTTGGTAGTTGGTGATTCGATCCTTAGGCAGGTAGACAGCTGGGTGGCGAACCCGCGTACTGACCGTATGGTGACTTGCCTGCCTGGTGCGAAGGTAGCAGACATTACGCGTGTTTTAGATAGGCTGGTAGATAGTGCTGGGGAGGAGCCAGTGGTCGTGGTGCACGTCGGCACCAACGATGTGGGGAAATGCAGTCGTGAGGTCCTGGAGGAGAAATTTAGGCTGCTGGGCAGGAAACTCAAGGCCAGGACCTCCAAGGTAGCCTTCTTGGAAGTGCTACCTGTTCCACGCGCAGGGCCGGAGAGACAGGCACAGATCAGGAGTCTCAATGCGTGGATGAGACGGTGGTGTAGGGGGAAGGGTTCAAGTTTGTTAGGCACTGGGATGCTTTTTGGGACAAGAGGGAGCTGTACAAAAGGGACGGTCTCCACTTGTCCCGAGAAGGAACCAGGCTGCTGGCGCTCAAAATCAAAAAGGTGGCAGAGCAGTTTTTAAACTGAATAATGGGGGAAAGCCGACAGGAGATGAAAAGTCTCTGGTTCGGGATGGCTCATCTCAAAGAGATGAAGGGGTAGCTATTACTTTTGTACAAGGAAATGGATTACAATTGTCCACTGAGACTGTGGCTAATGATAGGAACTGCCTGGCAAGGTCTCGAGGCAGCAAGAGGAAGGCTGTGGGCTTAACAAACGTGGGAAACTATAAGTGTTTATACACAAATGCTAGAAGTCTCCGAGGTAAAATCGGGGAGTTGGAATGCTTGGTGTTGGGGGGAAATAGACATTGTGGGTATTTCAGAAACTTGGTGGGATGAGGAAAATCAGTGGGATACGGTGATTCCTGGTTATAAATTATATCGGAAGGATAGGGGGAAAGGGTTGGAGGTGGGGTGGCTCTGTATGTCAGAGAGGGTATACCATCCAGTAAGATTGAGAGGGTAAGAGAATTGGATTCCCTTCTGGAAATGCTATGGGTTGAAATAGTGGGTCCAAAAGGAGGCTTAACAGTGGGAGTTTGTTATCGCCCACCAGATCAAAAGATAGAGGAGGATTATAAAATGATGAATGAATTAAAGATAGCGGCTAGACGAAATAACTGTGTTGTAATAGGCGACTTTAACTACCCACACATTGATTGGGTCAATATGAGTTCTAGTCGGGAAAAAGAGATTGCGTTCTTAGACACTCTCAATGACTGTGCTGTGGAACAGATGGTCACAGATCCTACCAGGGGAGAGGCGATCCTGGATTTGGTCCTAAGTAACACCCAAGACCTGGTGAGAGATGTAAAAGTGATTGCACCACTTGGAAACAGTGACCATAATGTCATTGAGTTTAACATTTGTACAGATAGGGAGTTGCCCAAAAAGACTGACGCAACCACTTTTAACTTTAAAAGGGGTAACTTCTCTGGTATGAGGGGACATGTGAGGAAGAAATTGAAAGGAAGAGTGGAGAAGGTCAAAACCATTGAGGAAGCTTGGAGACTATTTAAAAAGACAATCCTAGAAGCTCAGAAAAAATATATACCGCAGGTTAGGAAAGGTACAAATAGGTATAGAAAAAAGCCTGCATGGTTAACAAATAAAGTAATGGAAGCTGTAAAAGGTAAGAAGGATTCCTTTAAGCGGTGGAAAGCTAGTCTTAGTGAGGTTGATAAAAGGGAACACAGACTATGGCAAATAAAATGCAAGTCTGTGATCAGGCAAGCAAAAAGGGAATATGAGGAGCATATCGCAAAAAACATAAAGACCAACAATAAAACTTTCTTCAAATACATTAGAAGTAGGAAGCCAGCCAGGGAGGCAGTGGGGCCCTTGGATGACCAAGGGGTAAAAGGAGTAGTGAAGGATGATAGGGAAATGGCTGAGAAGCTGAATGCATTTTTTTGCCTCTGTCTTCACTGTGGAAGAGGAGAAGTGTTTGCCCACTCCAGAAGCACCGATTTCGGGAGGGGGTTTGAAAGACCTGAATCAGATTGCGGTGACAAGAGAGGAAGTCCTCCGACTGATGGACAATTTAAAAACTAATAAATCACCAGGCCCGGATGGCATTCATCCGAGAGTTCTGAAAGAACTCAAATGTGAACTTGTGGATCTCCTGACAAAAATATGTAATCTTTCTTTAAAATCTGCCTCCATTCCTGAGGACTGGAAGGTAGCTAATGTCACTCCCATCTTTAAAAAGGGCTCCAGGGGAGATCCAGGAAATTACAGGCCAGTCAGTCTGACATCGATACCGGGTAAGTTGGTGGAAACTGTTATTAAGGAAAGAATTAGTAGGCACATTGATGAACAAAAACTATTGAGGCAGACTCAGCATGGGTTCTGTAAGGGAAGATCTTGTCTCACTAACCTGTTAGTGTTTTTTGAGGGAGTGAACAAACATGTGGACAAGGGGGACCCAATAGATATTATTTACCTTGACTTCCGGAAAGCTTTTGATACAGTTCCTCATCAAAGGCTCCTAAGTAAGCTCAATAGTCATGGGATAAAAGGACAAGTCCTCTTGTGGATCAAAAACTGGCTTATAAATAGGAAACAGAGAGTGAGTATAAATGGGAAACTTTCTCAGTGGAGGGTGGTAAGCAGTGGGGTACCACAGGGATCAGTACTCGGTCCCATGCTTTTTAACTTGTTTATTAACGATTTGGAATTGGGAGTAAGCAGTGATGTGGCTAAATTTGCAGATGACACGAAGTTGTTCAGGGTGGTGAAAACCAGGGAGGATTGTGAGGCACTCCAAAGGGATCTGTTGAGGATGGGTGAGTGGGCGTCAACGTGGCAAATGGGGTTCAATGTGGCCAAGTGCAAAGTGATGCACATTGGAGCCAAAAATCCTAAATATAAATACACGTTGATGGGGTCTGATCTGGCAGAGACTGACCAAGAGAGAGATCTTGGAGTCGTAGTGGATAACTCGCTGAAAATGTCTACACAATGTGTAGCTGCAATAAAGAAGGCCAACGCTATGCTGGGGATTATTAGGAAGGGAATTGATAACAAATCAGCCAGTATCATCATGCCCCTGTATAAATCATTGGTGCGACCTCATTTGGAATACTGTGTACAGTTCTGGTCACCACATCTCAAAAAGGATATTATAGCATTGGAAAAAGTGCAGAGAAGGGCAACTAGAATGATAAAAGGGTTGGAACACCTTCCCTATGAAGAAAGGTTAAAATGCTTGGGGCTCTTTAGCTTGGAGAAACGACGGCTGAGGGGTGACATGATCGAGGTTTATAAGATTATGAATGGGATTGAGCAGGTTGAGAAAGAAGTACTTTTCTCCCTTTCTCACAATACAAGAACTCGTGGGCACTCTATGAAATTGCTGAGCAGTCGGGTTAGAACAGATAAAAGGAAATACTTCTTCACCCAAAGAGTGATTAACATATGGAATTCACTGCCACAGGAGGTCGTGGCAGCTGCAAGCATGGACAGTTTCAAGAGGAAATTAGATAAACATATGGAGCAGAAGTCCACCAGTGGCTATTAGCCACAGGGTATAGAATGAGAACTCTCAGTCTGGGGCAGGTGATGCACTCTATTCTTGGTGCTGGAGGGGGCAGCAGTGGGAGGGCTTCTGGTGCCCTGGCCCCACTGCTGGACCTCCTGATGGCACCTGGTATATTTTGGCCGCTGTGTGACAGAGTGTTGGACTAGATGGGCCATTGGCCTGATTCAACATTGGCTTCTCTTATGTTCTTATGCACCAATTGGCTAATACTCAAAAAGTCACCAACCTCCAATCCTCAGAGTGATTCTGCGACTGTTTTTGAGACGTTTGCAGGATTCTTTAAAAAAAGAATCGAGGTAAATATTGTGTGTTCCACTTTTAAAACACTGAAATGCAGAAAGCCCAATTGAGCCGTAGAACTAAGGGAAATATGGCTAAGAAGAAGAAAGAAGAAGAGTTGGATTTATACCCCCAACCTACACTCAGAGTGGCTTACAATCACCTTCCCTTTTTCTCCCCACAACAGACACCCTGTGAGGTAGGTGGGGCCGAGAGAGCTCTGAGAGAACTGCTCTTGAGAGAACAGCTCTGAGAGAACTGTGACTGACCCAGGGTCACCCAGCTGGCTGCATGTGGAGGAATGGGGAATCAAACCCGGTTCTCCAGATAAGAGTCTGCCGCTCTTAACCACTACTGGATTCCATGTGATGGTTGTATGTCGGTCTGTCATACAATTTATTTACTTATTTAAAGGATTTCTATCCAGTGTTTTGGAAGGGGAGGGGAACCTCCCAGATGGTTTCCAAGGTGGCTTATACAAAGTAATACAATCACAGATTTAAAAATGAAGAATAATCAGCAAGAAACTATCAGTGATAAAACACCACGCTCTTAATAACAGCCCACTGACCACAGCTGAGAATACAGAACTATTAGATTTGAGTGCAGGGGCACCTTAGAGACCAACCAGATTTTCGAGGTATAAGCTTTTGGGAAGAAGAAGAAGAGTTGGATGTATACCCCACCCTTCACTCGGTGTCTCAGAGAGGCTTACAAACTCCTTCCCTTCCTCTCCCCACAATAGTCACCCTGTGAGGCAGGTGGGGCTGAGAGAGCTCTGAAAGAACTGCCCTTGGGAGAACAGCTCTGGGAGAACTTGTGACTGACCCAAGGTCACACCACCTGGCTTCATGTGGAGGCGTGGGGAATCAAACCCAGTTTCTCCAGATTAGAGTCTACCATTCTTAACCACCACACTCAGCTGGCTCTCAAAGGAAGTCAAAGTTCCCTTCATCAGACAAGAGCAGGAATGGAGCTCTCTGTGTCAGGCAGACAGAGTTCATGCCTGTGCGTACGCCAGGCCGCAATGCCCCACCCACATCAATCAACGCGTCAAAATTGGCAAGAGGCCTGGCCGAACAAGAAAGGGATTCCAAAAGCTAGGCAAACCGAGTCCCAGGGAATGGGTGTGGCAAAGGAGCGTCAAAGTCAAGGTGCCACATTGGAAATGCTGTGTCAGAAGCGCCTACCCACCTCGCTTTGCCGACAGACAAAGCGCCCCAGAGAAGATCTCTGATTATTAGCTTGATCACGTTGGGGGTTCAGCTGTGGGCAGGGTCAAATAAGAGGGGAGACCATCCCCCAACAGCTCCCAAAATATTGTGTCAGGGTTCCCTTCGGAAGGACTTGTTTCCCGTAATAACATGGTGCTGTTGTTATTATGTAATAACTGCATTTACCTGGAGGGAAGACAAGAGATTTTGGAGGGCATATGTGTAGCCGAGAAAAAGGAGGGGTCTGTAATGATTTCATGTTTTGGTGTGTGTGTGTTTCTTTAAATGTTTAGTTGGACTGCAGTACTGTAAGAAGAGTGATAGAGGGAGACAATTGTGATGTGATTGGCTGATGACTGAGTGTGGGAGAAGGGGTGTCTATGAGAGAGAGATTCTGTGTGTGAAGTTTGAAGAGAGAGCACTGTGTGACTATGGGAGTTTTTTTTTAGTCTACTCTGTGTGAATAAGACAAACAGTTTAGTCTGTGTGAATATGAGTTTTGAGTCTATTCTGTGTGAATAAGGCAAAGAGTTCAGCCTGTGTGGCATATATATATATATATGAGAGAGAGAGAGACTAGACTGAGTGTCTATGCCTGTCAGAGTGGAGTTTTGGGAGTCTGAGAGACTGTTTGTGACACCAAGCTTTGCCAGTTATATTTACAAGTTTCTTTCATCAGCAACAGTTCAAAATAACCAGAAACCTATTTTGTTCTTTATTAAATAAGTCATTTTTTGTTTAAACTTATCCTAGAAATCAGAATAGTCCTTCCTCAGGGCCACATAGCTCCTCTGAAGTGCCCAGACCTGGCCTAGGTCATTCTACAAAAGAGAGATTTGGAATTTTTAATTCCTGGTGGCAGCAGAAATCTACCAAGTGAAGGTACGCTGAGAATGTTTTAAAGGTAAAACCGTCTCTCCAATAAGTGAGGATGCCACAGGGTCTTCTTAAGTTACTGATCTATATAGTGATTAAAAACCCTCTGTTTGTGCATAAGTTTTTTTTAAGGTGGGGGGTGTCGATTTTACAGTCAGAAGGCAGAGTCATCTTCCTTTTTGGGCAAATAAAGTAATAATAAAGCATCAAATTGGGGTTCCCCAATGTTTTTGAGCTTGTGGGCACCTTTGGTATTTTGACAGTGTGTGGGCGCAGCCACAAAATGGCTGCCGCATGAGATGCAGCCATCCACAAAATGGCTGCCACAGCTTACCTTCAGTCACACAGTGAAGATCTTTATGCTGCAGTGGCAGTTGCCGTCAAAGTGATGTTTTTTTTTTAAAAAAACCCTTCATAGTCAATCAGATCTCCAGTGGTCATTCAGAAGCCTTACGGCTCATTGGGGAACCCTGCGTTACATGATCTTGCTTTTCTGGTTTTATTGTTTTAAATGTTTTGGCGTCGGTCAGTCAAGCTGGGCTTGACGGTGGCCCACTGTTCAGCCACTGTGAGAATATTTTACAAACCGGGGGAAAAAGCCCTAACTAAGAGGTTTAAGAGGAGCGATGGCTACGATCCTGTGTGTACTTACTTGAAAGCAAGTTTCCACTGAATCCTGTAAGTGCAACTGGGATTGGAATGCAGTACAGACACTAATAAGTTTCAACACAGACTGCAGAGGTGAGCAATGCCACGGATGTAAAAGAAAGCCCTCACCTGCGACAATCCCTTGGGCTTCCATCACGACACACGAGTAAGCCTGTAGGAGGAGGTTCGGCAGCGTCTGCAGCAGAGCTTCCAGCAGCCGCAGAACGGCAAGATCTCCCTGCTGCATCGTGAGCTCCCTCATCCCAGGAGGTCCACCGGCCTTCAGAGCTGACCGCAGGGCATCCCAGTATCTGACGAGTTTTAAAAAAGAAATGCTGACCGTTAAGTGGAAGGACGGTCAGGGCTCTTGCAAGCTGCTCGTCTCCCCCCCCCCCCCGCATGTATATTCAGTAGAAGATATTTTTGCAATCCATTCCCCTGAGTGAGGTTGGATGTGAAAACCTACATGGTATAGTCTAGAAAAAGAAAGGTCCTGCACTGGAAATCCTGATGAAGTGTTATAAAGGTAAAGGTTTCCCTTGCTCGAAAGCCAGTCGAATCCAACTCTAGGGGGTGGTGCTCATCTCCGTTTCCAAGCTGAAGAGCCAGCGCTGTCCAAAGACGTTTCCGTGGTCGTGTGGCTGGCATGACTAGACGCTGAGATGCACGGAACGCTGTTACCTTCCCACCGAAGCGGTACCTATTTATCTACTTGCAATTTGTTGCTTTCGAACTGCTAGGTCGGCAGGAGCTGGGGCAAGAGATGGGAGCTCACTCCATCATGTGGCACTCGGGTCTCGAACTGCTGAACTACTGACCTTCGAGTCTGCAGCTCAGCGTCTTAACCTCTGAGCCACTGCGGCTCAGAATCCTAATGAAGCGTTATAGTCCGCCATTAATGTGCCTTATTATTTGTGAAAATTTTAAGTGGTCTTATCGGAATCAAGGATCGTTAGCTCCTGAGAGTCTTGAAACATCTTTTATCGATAGCTTGTTGGGTGTGCATCCTTAATTTGCTACACAGCCCCATCACCCTAATGAAGTTGGGAGGAAGTGAACTTTCTTTCTTTTTCTTTTACTTTCTTTAATAAATTTTCCAGAATATACAGTACTGTAATACACGTAATATCATAAAGACTTAAAACTGAGAAGTTAAAATTGAGAACTTATTTATAATTGGAGAGAAGCAAAGGCGAAATAACAATTTTTTAAAACTCAATTAATGGAAGCAAACTTTCTTACACTTCAGGATACAGTTTTTGGAAAGTTCTCCTATGTCCAATTTTTCAAGGTTTTGGAATGGACACCTCTGAGACTGTACGTTGCCTTTTGATTTATATGTAGTTGTATATGCATTATATTTATACTATTATATTTGGGATAAAGCACACTTATCACCTTTATAATTATAGGAATGTATTTATTACATTTCTGCACGGTGTAACCTTGTTTAAGTTAACTATTCATAGCTGTGTCCCCTGTTTATCTAGTGTTATAGTCTCAGGCAGGGGTCCCCAACTTTTTCAACCCTGCAGGCCGAGATTTTGACACAGGGTGGTAGGCACAACCCAAAATGGTGGACTGAGAGACCCAGGTTCGGATCTCCACTTTGCCATGAAACTAACTGGGTGGCTTAGGGCCATTCGTTCTCTCTCAGCCTAACCAACACCACAGGGTTGTTGTGAGGACAAAATGGGGAGAAAACACACATGCCACCCTGAGCTCCTCAGAAGGAAATTGTATTAAAATGGAGTTGACAAATACCAGGTGCCAGGTTGCTATGGCACCTCGAAATTTCACTGCAGCACCTGAGAGCTAGTTTGGTGTAGTGGTTAGGAGGGCGGACTTTCATCAGGTTTGAATCCCCACTCCTCCACATGCAGCTGCTGGTGTGACCTTGGGTCAGTCTTAGTGGCAACAGCGCATTTAACTACAGCCTCAATGTCCGACTATTGAACAGTGGTTTGAGGAGAATATGGGATGTTTTTATAATGCTCCAAATTAATAACAATTCTTTCCTTGCAGGAGACCCTGTTCGACTTTTTAGCAACAACATGCAGAACTTTTGGTCCCCTGTTACTGATTTTCTCAAACTTAATAAATATCTTCCAAATCTTCAGGATTATAATGTATGGTTGTATCTGTAAGGACATGCTCTACACTCGGATTTGGGTTTCATATCACAATGTTGTATTTCTTACAGGCTGAATTAGGCTTTTCTTAATCGTAACTTTGTATATGTTGTCAAATAAAAATTTTTTAACAAAGGAAGAGCTCTGTATCCCCACCTACTCACAGGGTGTCTTGTTGTGGGGAGGAGAAGGGAAAGGAGTCTATGAACCACTCTGGGATTCCTTCGGGCAGCGAAGGGCGGGATATAAATCCAATCGCTTCTTCTTGAGGAATTTTCAGCAATGGTTTTATTATGATAGCGGGTTAGGGTTACCCCCATATTTATTTATATATACCTCAGCATATTTGTTGTATGCTTGCTAAGGTAAAAAAAAATATATTATTTTTTTTTAAATGTACTGCTGGGCAAAAGCCCCACCAACCATCTAAAAACACTTGGCAGATGCCAGGAAAGAGGTCCCTGGTCTGAGGAGAGCTCAACTACGTATTTTTGAATATGTAGAACCGTACTTGGCAATTGCAAGCCAGGATGCTTGCAAAGTACTACGGCGGCGCTGTAAAGCCGAGTACCAAAGAGAATGGAAACCCACACACTCAATGCTAATCTCATTGTGACGGTTAGATGCTCTTAAAGACATCTTGCCCAAACCTTACCAGGGTAAACACCCACCCACAGTGCCGACCAATTCAGATACCCGAAAAAAGCACTGTGTACGCTCTGCCGTGTAATTTGCTCCACATATTTTACTCTTATAGCAGACCAGTGACTTAAAGTGCTGAAGATATAAACAGGTGAGTCGGCAGGTTTAGCTGTCATCATTCATTGGTGTGGGGACCCGATTCTAAACCACAACTACCCGGGTCTATCCTACGCAGCCTATTGAAACCAATAACGCTGCACAGGATTGCACTGCGTGCCAGCCAAAGTGGCGTAATAACAGGGCGTACCATCTGCTCCTCTGGTATCACCCTCACAAAACATAACTTTGGGTTTGGCGTCAGTGGGATGTTACGTCACCACCACCGCTGTAGAGCGAAATGCATTTGCCAGAATGAACTCAGCTGGTTGCCAGCAATTTTGCACGTACGGACGGGTTCTAATATTTGACCTGAATCTCCTTTTAAAACGATGAGTTTAAGATGATCGTTTGCCCTGGAACCCGTACAAGGTGCAGGAACGAGAGAAGGTTTGGCCTGCCAGATTAGAAAACAACTAGGTTAAAGAAAGGCAGCGGTCTCAGCCTACCTATCTGCAAGTACCAGCAGGGGCCATTCCAGTGGAACTGAGCTCCCAAAAACAGTGGAATAGCTTAGATATGAGCCCCGTAGCATCTAAGAGGCCGAAAGCAGTGGTGATAGTTTTCTCCACCTAGGTGACCACTTGGCCCTAATGGCCCGATCCTATGCTGAGTTACTCCCAGCGTAAGCCCAGTTCTGGTGATCTGGATGCCCCAGGATAGCCCAACCTCATCAGGTCTCAGAAGCGAAGAAGAAGAAGAAGAAGAAGAAGAAGAAGAAGAAGAAGAAGAAGAGATTGGATTTATGCCCCGCCCTTCACTACCCAAAGGAGTCTCAGAGTGGCTGATAAACTCCCTTCCGCTCCCCTCCCCACAACAGACACCCTGTGAGGCAGGTGGGGCTGAGAGAACTTCTGACAGAAACTGCTCTTTTTCAAGGACAGCTCTTATCAGAACTATGGCTTGCCCAAGGTCATCCAGCCAGGTGCAAGTGGAGGAGTGGGGAATCAAACCCGGTTCTCCCAGATTAGAGTCCGCGCGCTTAACCACTACACCAGCCCTGGTTAGTACTTGGATGGGAGACTGCCAAGGAAGTCCTGGGTTGCTATGCAGAGGCAGGCAAAGGGCAAACCACCTCTGAATGACTCTTGCCTTGAAAACCTTAGGGGGTCACGGTAAGTTGGCTACGAGTGGATGGCAAAGGAGGAGAAGGAGGAGGACTTCTACCCCACCCTTCACTCAGAGCACCTTACAATCTCCTTCCCTTCCTCTCCCCGCAACAGACACCCTGTGGGGAGGCGGGGCAGAGAGAGCTCTGAGAGAACAGCTCCTGAGAGAACTTGTGACCGACCCAAGGTCACCCAGCTGGCTTCATGTGGAGGAGTGGGGAATCAAACCCGGTCCTCCAGATTAGAGTCCGCCACTCTTAGCCGCTACACCAAACTGGTGTAGGCTACACCTCTGTGTCTCCAGCAACTGGGGAAGGGGATCAGCACATGGAACGCTTGTCACTGAGGAAGGGGGAGCCAATGTCTTCACCTGCTGATCCAGCAACCATCCAGGAGAGATGGCTAGGATGCAGAGGGTGGGCGTGAGCATAGAGAGAATCCTAGGATCGGGGTCCCCAACCAGCCTGTGGGCACCTTTGGAGTTCGGATTCTGACACAAAATGGCTGCCACAAAAGAAGCTGCTGCCGGGGGTAGATCCAGCCACAAAATGGCTGCCGCAGTGGAGGCCCTCGTGCTGTGGTGGCAGCTGCTACCAAAGCAACGTTTTTGAATGTCGACACAACCAGTCAAGTCTCCAGTGGCCTGATCTTCACGAAGATGGCGCCGGACTCGTCGACAGAGGCAGCGTGAAGGAGACGCTCCTCTGCCCTTGGACTTCCTTAGTTAAATTTAGCTACTCAAATTCTTTCGGGAGCTGAAAGATTTGGCAGGGGGCTTTTTTAGTCCTAGCTGGAAGGGGTGGCGACTCCAAAGCTAGTGGTTAAGTGCCCTGAGGCAAGGAAGCCAAGCTACAAGCAAGGGGATCCACGACGGGGCTGAGAAGTCACGCCGGGTGCAAGAGGAGCCGCGGCAGTTCGAAGAGTCGAAAGGAGCACAGAGAAAGAAATTCCAAGCTAAGTACCGGGGAGTTCAGCGTTTAATTGTGTGTGTGGGGGGGCGAAATCTTTTAGGGGACTGGAGGAATGATAGGTACCAGCAAGAGGGTCCCAGTTTAACAAAGAAAAGGAAGGGTAAGGTAAGGTAAAGCGGCTAGCAGAAGTGGATGTGCTTTTTTTAAAAAGCTAGAGAAAGGGACGGGAGTAAAGCCTAACAAAGAAAGAGACGCTGCAATTTTTTTTTTCCTATTTTTCCGTTGCCTTTCAGTGCGGCTGGATACATACCCCTTTAAGAGAGACGCAGAGTGGTTCAGCATTGATATCCAGGAAGTGTGAGGCATCGAAAAAGAAGCGTCAGAGGAGAGCCAGAGGCAATTGAGCGTCGTAACCAGAGAGCGACGAGAAGAGTGAAGAGACGGGCGGGGCTGTGGAAAGAGAAGTGGAGGAGCGGCGAGAGAAACGGAAGATGCGATCGTCCTAGCGGCAGAAATTTGGAAGCAGCAAAGACGGAGATAACAGTACAGACAGTGCAGATAAGACTGTGGGAGCTCTGTCATAGCGTGGACACAGAAAAGAGTTAAAGAGCCGGGACACTGTATGGTTGGCTAAATAATTATATATACATGTAATATCAAGTGGGTGAAGAGGAGAAATAACTAGGACTGTACAAATATTTACTGAAGAGTAGTCTTAAAGGTGATAGAAGGTGTAATTTAGTTTAAATTCAGAGACAGAAGGAGCAAAATTTAAGTTATATAAAGTGAAGGTAAATACAAGACGATATAGATAGTCAGAAGAGGAGAAAGAAATTATTGTCAGAGTTAATTAAGGGAGACTCTATGGCCTCGGGAGGTGCTAGGAAAGGATCAGTATCATCCCCAGGACAAGTAGGAGGAGTAACCCAGTTCAAGGTTGTCAACATGAGTTCCTCACAAGTGAGCATGAAGGAACTCAATAAGATGATTCAAGAAAGTGTGACACAAGCGGTGTCACATGCAGTTTCACAGGCGATGAAAACAACAATAGAAAATACGTTACCTGCACTGATTAAGAGAGAAATAGAGCCACTAAGGCAGAAAATGGAGGAGCTCACAATGCAAATTAAAAATGAAACGGAGGAAATTAAAAAACAAATAAAAGATAATAAACAGGAAATTACAAAAATGGCAGTTAACCAAGGGAAAATAAAAGAAAGGCTGCGAGATTTGGATTTAGATATGCAAGAAATTAAGAGTAAAAATGAGAGAATGGAAGAGACTCTTATTAATTTGGAAATGGACAAGGCCGCGCTAATTCTAAGGTGCTAAAACATACCCGAAACGATAGATAAGAATCTCAAGGAGGAATTCGTGACTTTAGTGTTTGAGCAATTGAAAATAGGAACAAAAGAAGAATTAGATGCAGGAATAGAGGCTATTTATAGAAGGAACTCGGCGTACGCAAAAAAGAATAGGAAACCAAGGGAGGTACACATCAAATTCTATAAAAGAGACTTGAAAGAAAGAATTTTAAGAGCGTCAAATGAAAATAAGGCAACCTTAGAAGGGGAAGAGATAATATTTTTAAAGGAAGTGCCATGGCGAGTCAGGGAGAGAAGGATGCCATACTCAACCTTAACTAATCTTCTGAAAAATAACGGGATTATGTTTCGCTGGCTGATACCAGAAGGAGTTCTATTTTCATACAACGGGCAAAGACATAAGATAGACTCTACATTCAAGATTGAATTCTTTTTGGATAAATTCGGAGAAGATTTAGGTTTGAGAAAGGAAGATGCAGAAGCAGAAGAAGAGAAGGAAGAGGAAGTGGAAGAAGAAGAAGAGATGGAAGAAGAGAATATTAGGCAAGGGGCCCAAAAAGGAACAGGGAAATCACCAAGAAAAAGTAAAAACAAACCGAATAAAATAACGTATCAATATTTGACTAGGTTCAAGTATAAGAACAGAGGGAAAAAGTACTAAAAACTAAGATGATTAACATTAAAAAATTTAAAATTATTTCTATAAATATTAACGGGCTTAATAGCCCGCAAAAAAGAAGAAAAACATTCCATCAGTTACAAAAAATGAAATTAGATGTCGTATGCTTGCAAGAAACGCATATTAAGAGAGATAATGCGAAATACTTAGAATGTAAAAAATTAGGCAAAGAGTTTACAGCACTTGCGGATGAAAAGAAACGAGGAGTTGTGATATATGTGAAAGAGGCTCTAGACCCAGAGTTGATTTATAGCGCCGAAGATGGTAGGATAGTTGCAATAACGGTGGTAAGAAAAGGCGTAAAGACTTTAATAGTTAATATTTATGCACCTAATCAAAGTCATACTCAAAAAGTTTTCTTCCAAAAACTAGAGGTAGTTTTAAGTTCAATAGAGGTTAATAATATTGTCATAGTGGGTGATTATAATTCTGTATTAGACGCGAATATTGACAGAAAGACTAATAGGAAAAGACGAAAAAATGGAAACGTAATAGTGAAAGACTTCATGCAAATGGCGGAAGAATTTAATTTAATTGATGCTTGGAGAGTTAGAAATATAGGTAAAAGGGATTATACTTATTATTCTAGTAGGCATGACTCCTGGTCAAGGATAGATATGGTCTGGATGACGGTCAATATGTTACAAGAAACAATTGAATGTGAAATATTACCAAATACCTTCGCGGACCACAGTCCGGTTTTGTTGATATTAAAAGATAGGCGTAGAGACAATAGGAATTTTCTTAATTTAAAACTATTATGAGATACGAAATTTGTTGAGAAATGTAAAAAGGAAGTGGTAGAGTTTTTCCAGATAAATATTAACTCTGAAACCCCTTTGGAAATAGTTTGGGACACTTTCAAAGCGTATGTGAGAGGTATTTTTATTAACCAGAATGCGTGGAGAGTTAAACAAGCAAAAAAGAAACAGGACCACATAATCAACGAAATCAGAGTGCAAGAAAGTTTAATGAAGAATGAAGTAGCAAATAAATCAGCTCATATGAAATTAAAGTTGTTGCATCACAAAATGAATCTAATGTTGAACTACGAGATAGAGAAAAAAATGGAGTTCACAAGACAGTATTATTTTGAAAACATAAACAAGCCAAATAGGTGGCTAGCATATAAGGTAAGAAAAGAAAGGGAAAAACGTATAATAAGACAACTAAAAAATGATAAAGAGGTAGTAAAAAGTGATACGCAAGAGATGAAAGACATTGTGGAAAAATTTTATAAAAACTTATATCATAGAGAAGAAGAAGAAAATGACTTAATAATAAAATATTTGGAAGGGGATAGGAAAAAATTTAATGAACAACAGATAAAGATTTTAAATAATCCTATAACAATGTGCGAAGTGATGGAAGCAATTAAAAAGCAGAAAAAGAAGAAATCACCAGGTCCAGACGGTATACCGGTGGAATTTTACCAAACATTTGCAGAACAGATTAGTATCCCGTTCAAAGAACTACTACAGACAGTGGGTAGACATGGGAAGATCCCAGAATCATGGAATCACGCGCTAATCACGCTGATCCCCAAACCCAATTCAGATCACGAGGAAATCAAGAATTATAGACCTATATCCCTACTTAATGCCGACTATAAAATATTTGCAGGTATCTTGGCCGATAGATTAAAGAAAGTCTTATCGCAAGTTATTCATCAAGATCAAATGGGGTTTTTGCCCAGAAGGCAGATGAAAAATAACCTAAGAATAATAATGGATGTGTTAGAATTTTATGAGGCACGCCCAGACAAAGAGTTAGTGTTATTGTTCCTAGACGCAGAAAAAGCATTCGATAACTTGTCATGGAACTTTATACTGGAAAAACTGAGAAAGGTAGATTGCGGGCAACATTTTCTTACTTTAGTCAGCGCTATTTATAAGACAAATTTCGCAAAGGTCATAGTAAATGGGGAACTTACAAACAGTATTGAAATTCAGAAAGGTTCGAGGCAAGGATGCCCGTTGTCGCCATTACTGTTTATCTTAGCTTTAGAGTCCTTAAATGAGGCAATTAGGGAAACCCATCTATACAGGGTTTAAAAATAAAAGGGGAAGAATATAAGTTATTGGCGTTTGCCGATGATCTTGTATTTATATTAGAGGAACCGGAAACATCTATTATATATTTGATGGACACTATCAAACAGTATGGGCAAGTGGCAGGCCTCAAAATAAATCATACTAAATCTAAAATCTTAACTAAAAACTGTTTACCTACAACGATTCAGAAAATACAGGAGATTACAAATATGGAGATTGTGAAGAGGGTAAAATATTTGGGGATCAATTTTACAAATAAAAGTAGTTCATTGATAGAGGACAACTACAACAAGTTTTTGGATACAGTAAGAAAGGATTTGGAGAAGTGGAACAAGATACCCTTGTCTTTCATGGGCAGAATTGCTTTGGTCAAAATGAATATACTGCCCAGATTTTTATTTCTTGCACAAAACATTCCGATTTTAAAAAATAAGAGTTTTTTTGAGGAATTGAATAAAATCACAAGACGATATATATGGAATTACAAAAGATCTAGAATATCTTGGAAGAATTTACAGGATAAAAAAGAAAGGGAGGGTTACAAGTTCCCAATTGGTATATATATTATCAAGCGGCTGCGCTGGTTTGGATCAAGGAATGGATAACTTTGGAGAATAGGAGAATCTTGACACTGGAAGGCCACGATCTATATATGGGGTGGCATGCGTACATATGGTACGGAAAAGATAAAGTACATTCAAACTTCGGGAGGCATATGTTAAGAGGAGCATTGAATAAGATATGGTCTAGCATAAAAGAGAGATGGTACAGAAAAACTCCTAGATGGGTCTCCCCTGGAGGCATTTATAGCTCCAACATTACTAACAACAAGTAAGAAAGAAAATTACCAAACATTGCTAGGTAGAAATAATAAATTGAAAACAGAGGAAAAACTCGCTCGTGAGAATAGACTGTCATGGTGGGAACAGATAATGTTAAGGGATAGATTTCAGAAGGACTCAGTAAGGGGGTTTGAAGACCAAAACAACGAACTTGATAAGATTTGGCTCTCGTCAAATGACAAATTAATACAGAGATTGTATGGCTTCCTGTTGGATGAATATGAGCAAGACGAGGCAATTAAGGTAGTGATGGTTTCATGGATGAAAGATCTGGGTGACACCGTAGAAATAGATCAGTGGAACAAGATATGGAAATCGATTAGATTTATGAGAGCTGTTGCTTATAAAGAAAATGTATATAGAATGTTTTACAGGTGGTACTGGTCACCAGATAAATTGGCTAAATATTACATAGGCTACTCGGGCCAATGTTGGAAATGTAAATCCAATGTGGGGACCTTTTACCACTTATGGTGGAAATGTGATAAAGTACAGGGATACTGGAGAATGGTGCGAAAGTTGATTCAAGAAATTTTGGAGAAGGAAGTCGCTCTACGACCGGAATTATATTTGTTAAATATAATACCAGATGGTTTCAATCAACAGGAAACCTATTTAATATCTTATATTGTAACGGCTGCTCGTTTATTACTGGCAAAAAGTTGGAAATTAGATATTATCCCCTTAAGAGAAGAATTAGCTTTGAAATTGCTAGAGTTAGCACAATTAGACGATTTAAGTTTGAAGTTACAAAACAAAAGGGAAACGGTACATGACGAAAGATGGAAAAGAGTGTATAAATGGATAGAAAACTTAACGATTATATAAGACTCCAAAGTATATGTAATCTGAATGATGGAATGTATGTAATGATAAGAAAATGAAAATAAAAATTGGAAAAAAAAAAAAAAGTCTCCAGTGGCCTTACTGGGCTTACTGGAGCCAGTTTGGTGTAGTGGTTAGGAGTGTGGACTCTAATCTGGCAGAAACGGGTTTGATTCCCCATTCCTCCACTGCTGCTGGTGTGACCTTGGGTCAGTCACAAGTTCTCTCAGAGCTATTCTCTCAAGGGCAGTCCTCAAGAGAGCTCTCTCAGCCCCACAAGCCTCACAGGGTGTCTGTTGTGAGGAGGGGAAGGGAAAGGAGTTTGTAAGCCGCTCTGAGACTCCTTCAGGTAGTGAAGAGCGGGGTACACATCCAATCTCTTCTCTTCTTCTAAAGCCTGCCTGGCCCACCCACTTTCTAAAAACAACTGGTAGGCTCCCGCTTCAAACTGCCAGTCTGAACTCAGCCTGATAATACTGATTCAGTATTATGGATCAGAGCCAGTTTGGCGTAGTGGTTAAGTGCGTGGACTCTAATCTGGGAGAACCGGGTTTGATTCCCCACGCCTCCACTTGCAGCTGCTGGATGACCTTGGGTCAGTCATAAGTTGTTCCAGAGCTGTTCTCTCAAGGGCAGTTCTCTCAGAGCTCTCTCAGCCCTGCCTACCTCACAGAGTGTCTGTTGTGGGGAGGGGAAGGGAAAGGAGATATAAGCCGCTCTGAGACTCCGAGTGAAGGGCGGGATATAAATCCAATCTCCTCTTCTCCTAAATCAACAGTCTGCTTCAGGATAAAGCCGCTTCATGTGCACGTCCTATTTTGTCCTCACACCAATTCTGTGAGGTAGGTCAGGCTGTGACTGGCTCATAGCCACCCAGAGAGCTTCTGAGCGAGGATTCGAACACAGGTTTCTCAGCTCTTCAGCCGAACCACGCCAGACAAGTTTCTTTTACCTCTTCCAGATGCCAAGCTGCAAAAGGTGGATCAGCACCAGAGATCCGCTGGATCGGTGACCATCTGCTCGGAACCAAACGAAGCTGAGGCCCTGGGCAAGATAGCCGGGCAGGAACAAGGCCAGGGTCACCCAGCCCCACAGAAGCCGGCCGGCGAGAAAGCAATGGAGGGTGGTGCAGAAGCCTGGGGGGCGGGGAACACAACATGGAAAAGCCAGGCATGCAAGTGATTCTGCGCCCACTTCCTGACCATCTATCTACCCCCCACACACACCAATTTCTGCAAGATTTAAAACTGGAAGCGGGAACGTACATTTTATTTAATGAAGCAACCATTCGAAAACAATGAAAACTGCTTCAGTGTTTCAAAGGCCAGCCGTGTCGTTCTGCAGCGGAACAGCAAAATTCAAACAGGATCACTTTAGGGACCAATAACATTTTCAAGGTGTCCTGGCCCCACTGGTGGACCTCCTGATGGCACCTGGTATTTTTGGCCACTGTGAGACGCAGAGTGTTGGACTGGAAGGGCCACTGGCCTGATCCAACATTGGCTTCTCTTACGTTCTCATGTGTAAGCTTTCCAGAGACCAGGTTTCCTTCATACCTGTTGGTTTCTAAGTTGGTACCAGATTCAAATCTTGCTGTTCAAACTTTAAGAATTAATATCCATCAGTATCATCAGCTCTGTTTAGGGGTGACAGGTTTGGATTGGGAAATACCTGGAGATTTCAGGGGTGAGGTCTGGGGAGGGCAGGGACTGGTGAGGGGAGGAAATTCAGTCGGGTACCTAGCCATAGAGTCCACCCTCCAAAGCAGCCATTTTCTCCACGGGAACGCATCTTGGTAACCTGTGCGAGATCCCCAGGTGCTACCTGGAGGCTGGCAACCCTAGCCCCACAGCAGAATTTTTGTTAAGAAACCCAGACTTGTTAACAAGCTCCAAGACTTTCCCCCTTTTTTGCAGATCTGGAACTGAACCTCGGAGTCCGGTGGCTTTGCTATGGGATAACTGACACCACGGGTGCTCCCCTAAGAGGAAAACCCGGATGGACTTTCAGGCAGGCCTCAGCCACATCTCTGTCTTTCTTCATTCACAAGACAGGGCCCAAAACTGTGAGCGGGCCTGTGAGAATGCCCTCCGGCCAGTTAAGGCTGTCAGAAGGGTTGGCATGGCTTCCGGGAGCTGCCAGGTCCCCCCTGGCCGATTGGCAGGGGATTGGAGGGGGCATAGGGTTGCCAGATCCAGGCCAGGAAATTCATGGAGGAGATCTGGGGATGGAGCCTGGGGAGGAGAGGGCCCTTCAGTGGGGTACAAGGTCACAGAGTCCATCCTCCAAAGCGTCCATTTTCTCCAGGGGAACTGTAGTCTGGAGGTGATCTGTAATTTCGGGGGGGGGGGGTGTCCCCAGGTTCCACCTGGAGGCTGGCATCCCTAGCTGCCAGTCTCCAGGTGGGTCCTGGAGAGCTCCCAGAATTAGAACCCATCTCCCGACCACAGAGATCAGTTCCCTCGGAGAAAATGGCTGCTTTGGAGGGTGGACTCCGCAGCTTTATACCCCGCTGAGGTTCCCCACCCCCGAAAACCTCGCCCTTCCCCCAATCTCCACGGATTCCCCAACCCAGAGCTGGCAACCCGCTTTGTGGAAGTTAGATAAATCCCCAGAAGCACTACTTTTAAACCTCAGAGAGGAAACCACCCTATCCGCTACACAAAGGAAAAGAAACAGCTTATTACTACTTGCAGCCAGAACCGCAATAGCATCTACCTGGAAATCCACAAACAATCTAAGCGTCATCCTCTGGTATAAAAAACTTTGGAACATATCCGTAATGGGAAAAAGCCTCAGACCTTCTGAAACAAAACAAATCTAAAGGTGAACATGATGATATCAGAAATTTATAGTCTCCCATATTGCAACATCTAACCACTAAAGGAACAATATCTGATGTCATAAACACTCTTCACTTCATTTAGCAATCTCAAAAGGTATTATGGACATACTGTGCGGACAGCATGTAATGGGAAGTATCAGTCTTTAGGCTTTTTAGATTAGACTCTTAAGCTCTGGTGTCCTAAGGTTTGACTTGTAAGACGTTGGAGAACAGCACCCTTAGACTAGACTATAAGTAAAGGTAAAGGTTCCTTTGCTCGAAAGCCAGTCGAATCCGACTCTAGGGGGTGGTGCTCATCTCCGCTTCGAAGCCGAAGAGCCAGCGCTGTCCGAAGACGTTTCCGTGGTCATGTGGCCGGCATGACTAAACACCAAGGTGCAGGGTATGCTGTTCCCTTCCCACTGAAGTGGTACCTATTTATCTACTTGCAATGTCTTGCTTTCCAACTGCTAGGTTGGCAGGAGCTGGGGCCAGAGACGGGAGCTCACTCCATCATGCAGCTCTCTCGGGTCTCGAACTGCTGAACCTTCCACAGCCTGCAGTTCAGGGTCTTAACCACTTGAGCCACCGCAGCTCCTGGACTATACAGAGCTATATTTATTTGTATGAATAAAACAATATATGCAGGCTATATGTACACGCCTATCCTGTTGTTAATCTTGTTGTTAATGAAAAAGGAATAAAACCATTTTGGGGAGAGGAAAAAAAAAGTTCTGCAAGGCTCCAGGGCCCCACGGAAAGCTTCACTTTCGCCCTATGCTGGGCCAAAACCTGGCGGGGCCCTCTTCCCCCATTCTGCGCCGAGGCCGGCCGTTATCTGGAGGACCCGCGTTGTGGTGAGAAAGGGGAAGCTGCCTTGCAGAGCGCGGCACTCCAAGGGTTAAACATTTCAAAAGTGGGGAAAAAGGCGGCGCCTCCGCCCCCGAAATGATCAGGGTTGTCGTACGGTTGCCACCTCCAGGTTGGGAAACTCCTGGAGATTTGGGGGATGGAGCCCAGAGAGGACAAGGCGTTCTGTTGAATAGGCGATCCTAGAGCCCGCTCTCCAAAGCGTCCCCTTTCTCCAGGGAAACGGATCTCTCCAGTGTTGCAACCTTCCCTCTAAGCTGAGTGAGTGCGAGCCAGCTCACAGTTTTTTAGCCTCCGGCTCACACATCTTTGCCTTCGCTCAGGAAGGGAGGGCTCCGGAGCCAACTAATTCATGCAGCAGCCAAATCGCTCGCTCCCAACTTTAATGGCAGTCGCTCACAAAATACCATTTTTGCTCATAGAGGGAACATTGCTGGAGAGGAGTTCTAATGGGGTTTTTTTTTCCCCCGGTCGCACCTGGAGGCTGGCACCCCAAGGCCGCGTTCACCCAGCCGCGCGCAGCCAGTCCCGCTTTGAACCTGCCCTCCCCCCGCGGTGCAGTTTGCAGCACCGGCTCGCGGCCGCCAGACTCACGCGCCGCTTGCTCCGCCGCCAGCAGCAGGAGCGAAAAGCCCGCGAAGGCGGCGGCGCCGCTGTGCATCCTCCAGGCCCGCCCGGCCGCCGCCGCCGCTTGCTGGACCACAAGCCCCGCAAGGCGAGATGCCCGCCCGACCACCTCCCCGGGCCGCCCCCTTGCTCGCCCCGCCTCTTAAAGGGGCAACCGGAGCTCTCCACCCCGTCCCTGCCGCTGGTTTTGTTTGCGAGGTGGGGAAGTGGGAGCGGGCGGAGCTCCAGTCCTGGATTTTCAAGGCTCTCGCTTGGGTTGCCAACTCCAGGTTGGGACATTCCTGGAGATTTGGGGCTGCGGGGAGGGCAGGGTTTGAGGAGGGGGGAGACCTCGGCAGGGTGTAATGCCAGGGAGTCCAGCCTCCGAAGCTGCTGTGGTCTGGAGAAATGTTCCCTCTAAGTTGTGGAGTCTTGTGAGCAAAAATTCTGTCTTGTGAGCTCCTGGCATTAAAGTTGTCAGTAACTGTTGTTGGCTATTGCATAACCTAGGCCCTGTCCACACTGAGCATTTGCCCCGCTGAAGGCACGGGAGCCCTGCGGACTTTCCGTGCGCGATCATACAAGCACATCTGGGAGGCGTAGTGCTCCCGTGGCCAACCCGCGGCTTCCCGTGGAAAATGCGGAGTAAAAAACTAGTAGGTCTGAAGTACTAGTTTCCAGAAACCTCGGGGCAAAGGCTGGCGTCTGATTGCGGGCTTCCGACGCCTGCCCATGTCCCCAGGTTTTCCGGATGTTGTAAGTGTCCATGGGATGCGCACCAACGCTGAACAGCGCATGCACACACACAAGACACCAACAGCGCCCCCCCCCAATGGCGCATGCGCACTTCGCTGCTTTTTTGCTGTGCTGCAGCAGCGCGGTGTGATCGGGGCGCAGAGCTGGAGTGTGGCAACCCAGTGGCCCGTGTGATCGGGCTACCGCGCCTTATTTAGCTCCGGGGCGAACTGCCACACCTCTCCCCCGCGTTTTCTGGCCCGTATGACCGGGGCCCTAGTTTGCTCTGGAGCCATCCTTCCTGAGCAAAGACAAAAATGTGTGAGCTGGAGGTGAAAAAACTGTTAGCTACCTCACACTAACTCAGCTTAGAGGGAACAATGGTCTGGAGATAAGTTGTCATTCAGGGAGGTCCCCAGGCCCCACCTGGAGGTTAACAATGCATGCTAGCTTAGTCCTAGCAAGCATTTGCAACTGGGTTTTCCTGTAAAATGTACCAGGAGCCCGGGGGCACATTCGAAGCAGAAGAGATTGGATTTATACCCGAAGGAGTCTCAGAGCGACTTACCATCTCCTTTCCCTTCCCCATCCCACAACAGACACCCTGTGAGGTCCATGGGGCTGAGAGAGCTCTGAGAGAACTGCTCCTGAGAGAACAGCTCTGAGAGAACTTGTAACTGACCCAAGGTCACACCAGCAGTTGCAAGTGGAGGAGTGGGGGAATCAAACCCGGTTCTCCCAGATCCGAGTCCGCACTCCAAACCACTACACCAAACTGATGTTCCAGCGTAAAAAATTGTGAGTTATGAGTTATCTTCATCAGACCTTTGATGTGCAAAAAATTATGCCCGGATAAGTTGGGTTTCTCTCCAAAGCGCCCCTGGAGTCTGGTATTATTTAGCTGCTGTGAAATAACATGGCTACCCATCTGGAACTGTCATGGATTTCCCATTGTGGTGGTGAAAAGTGCCGTTGAGTCATAGCCGATTTATGGCGATCCCATAGGGTTCTCACGGCAAGGGGCATTCAGAGCCGGTTTGCCATTGCCTCTGCCTAGCAACCCTGGACTCCTTTGGTGGTCTCCCATCCAAGTAGTAAACAGGGCTAAACCCTGCTTAGCTTCTGAGATCAGACAAGATTGGGTCAGCCTGGGCTAATATTTGAGAATTATTGTATGGCATTGTGTGTAGTATAGCCAGGAAGTCCTAAGATTGCCTGTTGTTGTTGTTCAGTCGCACAGTCAAGCTCATGGGACCACATCACGCCAGGCCCCCTCGGGTCTTCCGTCGTCCTCCGGAGTTTGCTCAGCTTCATGTTCATTGCATCAATAACACTTGTCTTACTATCTCATCCTTTGCCGTCCCCTTCTTCTTTGACCTTCAGTCTTTCCCAGCATTAGGGTCTTCTCCAGTGAGGGCTCCCTTCTCATTGGGTGGCCAAAGTCATTAGAACATAAGACAAGTCAATGTTGAATCAGGCCAATGGCCCATCTAGTCCAACACTCTGTGTCACACAGTGGCCAAAAATACCAGGTGCCATCAGGAGGTCCAGCAGTGGGGCCAGGACACTAGAAGTCTTTGAGCTTCAGCTTCGGTCTCTGGCCTTCCAGGGAACAGTCAGGGTTGATTTCTTTTAGGATTGACTGATCTGATCTCCTTGCAGTCCAAGGGACTCTCAAGAGTCTTCTCCAGCACCATAGTTTGAAAGCATCTATTCTTCAGCGCTGGGCCTTCCTTATGGTCCAACTCTTGCAGCCATACATACAAGATTGCCTGGCAGCCTTTAAATTCCAGCTCTTTCAGCGTTATACACCACTAGGTGGCGAGCTAGACTTATTTTGGGAGGCCGAGGGAGCTCTGGAAGCGTTGTGACAGACCCGAGGTCATCCAGCCGGCTTCATGTGGAGGAGTGGGGAATCGAACCCGGTTCTCTAGATTAGAGTCCACCGCTCTTAACCAGTACACCACGCTGACTCTCCCACCCTGGGCTATCCAGGTCAGGGAAAGCCAGTTACGGAGCGAATGACTGCTCCCCCCCACAACAAAAATGTAATAGCCGACCAAATGCAGTGGTTTTAGGGTTGCCAACCTCCAGGCAATTTCCTGGAATTTTAACTGATCGCCAGAGATTGCAGGGTTGCCGACCTCCAGATGGGGTCTGGCGATCTGGAATTACCACTGGTCTCTTGGCCCTAAAGATCAGTCCCCCTGGAGAAAACGGCTGCTTTGGAGGGCGGGCCTTATAGCATTATACCTGGCTGACGTCCCTCCTGTCCTCAAACCCTAACCTTTCCAGGAACCACCCGCAAATCTTCAGGAATTTCCCAACCCTGAATTGGCAACCCTAAATCAGTTCCCTTGGAGAAAATGGGAAATATCTGGTGGGTGTGGGGAGAAAAGGATATGAGAGGAGCTCTGTTTGTGCAGGACTATTATTGCTTTTTTTGAAGCCGGGTTGGATTAGATGACCTGCAAGGTCCCTTCCAACTCTAACATTCTGTGATTCTACTGCTGTAGTCAGGAAAAATACCCACAGGTAGACAACACGTTCAGGGTTGGGGGTGATGGGGAGGAAAATGCGTGGTTTGCTTTCTAAATGTAACAGATTTAATTAAATTCAGGCTAGTCTTCAGTGTTCCCTCTAAGCTAGGTTAGTGTGAGCTAGCTCACAGGTTTTTTAGCCTCCGGATCACACTTTTTTGTCTTCGCTCAGGAAGAAGAAGAAGAGAAGAAATTGGATTTGTACCCCGCCCTTCACTCGGGAGTCTCAGAGCGGCTTACAAACTCCTTTCCCTTCCCCTCCCCACAACAGACACCCTGTGAGGTAGGTGGGGCTGAGAGAGCTCTTGACAGAAACTGCTCTTTCAAGGACAGCTCTTGTCAGAACTATGGCTTGCCCAAGGTCATCCAGCAGGTGCAAGAGGAGGAGTGGGGAA
>JAPDNY010000001.1:336777433-336882433 GCA_029375565.1 Gekko gecko | reverse complement strand
GCTCTGCTGCCAAGTCTTATCTGACATATGGCGAACCAGAAGGGTTTTCAAGGCATTCGGAGGTGGTTTGCCACTGCCTGCCTCCACGTCACGACCCGGACATTCCTCGGAGGACTCCTATCCAAATACTATCCAGAGCCAACCCGACTTAGCTTCTGAGATCTGGCAAGATTGGGCTTATCCAGGTCAGGGCTGTCGATCATTACCAGGATAATAAACAAGCAGGAAGCGTTAACGAATGTGACCTATTATCCACCCCAGAATACATTCAGTTTCTTTCAAAAGATATTTTCACGGGGTAAATATGGGTCCTTCCCTGCTAGTTGCCTGGGGGCGGTGCCAGAAGTGCATTCAAGACAACAACGTGACTTTCCCAAGTGGGAGTTTTGCATCACCTTTTGGTTTCAAAACTGGAAGCAGAAGACCAGCCAAACAAACTTCTTACTGGAGAGCTGGGAAAGATTATTTCCATCTTCTGGCTCCGCCCAAGCCATAGCAGATCAGGGAGAGGCAGGCAGGTATTGCAGAGATAGGCATTTGGACAGACAGCCTGTTTGGGGATGTCATTTGTCGAAGGAGGTAGAAGTTGGGTTGCCAAGCTAAGACTGGCAACCAGTGGGAGCTCTGGGGGCCGGGGAATGTGAGGAACACAGCATGCTGTGCGCTGCAGTGTCACTTCCTGAGAAAACCTGGAAATGAGTCAGGTTGTTCTAGGAATCGCTGGAAACTCTATGGTAAAACCATAGAGTTTCCATGGGTTCCTAGAGCTACCCTGCATCGCTTAGTGGTTTTCCCGGGAAGTGATGTAGCAGTGTACACGACACCCACCCCCCCGGCGTTGCTCAGAATGGGGCAGCAGGCAATGAAGGCTGCCAGCGGTAGACCTCCTGACTTAGCAGGAGGGCTGGCAGGCCCAAGTGGAAGCCCTTTCCGGATGCCTTCCCCTACATAGGCTGTCTCTCGAGGCTCAGCTCCATCAACAGACAGATTAGGATTCAGGGCGGCCTTGCCTGGAAACGGCTTCGTCTTCCTCCACGGGCTGAAGCTCCCGCCCTTACAGAGGCTATTTCCAGCTAGCTCTGCCCAGACTGGTTCTAAGTGACATTGTCCATCTCAGGATGGTTTCGGCCCATTGAGAAAAAGTAGCAGAAGGAAGAGAAGTATCAGTACAGCCTTTCTGAGCTGCGAGTGCCTTTGGAATTCTGACGCAGCATGCTGGGTGCGGCCACAAAATGGCTGCCACAGGAGGTGTAGCCAGCCACAAAATGGCTGCCGCAGCTTCCCTTCAGTCACCCAGTGACGATCTTTGTGCTTGTGGTGGCAGCAGAGTTTTTAAAAATCTGCACAGCCAGTCAGATCTCCAGCGGGCAATTGGAAGCCTTACTGGGCAAAAGACCCACCTGGCCTTGCCCGGTTTCTAAAAACACTTGGTGGGTGCTAGGAAAGAAGAAGAAGAGATGGGATTGGTACCCCGCCCTTCACTCGGAGTCTCAGAGCAGCTTACAATCTCTTTTCCCTTCCCCTCCCCACAAGAGACTCCCTGTGAGGTAGTTGGGAGAACTCTGAGAAAATGGCTCTTGAGAGACTAGCTCTGAGAGAACTTGTGACTGACCCAGGGTCACACCGGCAACTGCATGTGGAGGAGTGGGGAAATCAAACCTGGTTCTCCCAGTTTAGAGTCTGCGCTCTTAACCACGACACCAAACTGGCTGTCACGGGCACCACGTCAGGGATCCCTGCTGTGCAGCATCTCTTTGAGCCCCGATCAGCATGGAAATTTGTACCTGGAGAATACCGGGTCTGTTTCCTGTTTTCGAAAGGCTGCTCGTAATTTTCGAGAACTCCAGTCGCTGAAGAAACTTCGGCATAAACACGTCTCAGCGTTTATTGCAACAGTGTAAAGGCATCAATATCCCCCCCCCTCAAATCCTGGAGCGCTAAAGTCCAAAACTGCAAGCGTTGTTTGGACGGCTTGTCCTTGCCTCAGAGCTGGGGAGATGGGGGGGTTTCTAGAGCCTGCGTTTCCGAATGTCCTCCGCATCGTCAACGCAGCAGTTCCCCATTCCGTTGTTGCACCGGCCAACGTAGACTTCCACCGGATGGCAGAGGGTGTGACGGCAAATCCCCTTCAGTCTCCTACATCGTTCTGTGCCTTTAAAGAGAAGGGGAGAGACATTTGTGACCCTCACTGGTTGAGAAACTTAACATCTCCTGTGGAGCCCCAGAATTCCAAGACGCACGCATATGCTGACGGAAACCTGTAATGGAAGTGGTTGTTTATGAAGAAGAAGAAGAAGAAGAAGAAGAGGAGGAGGAGGATTTATACCCTGCCCTTCACTAAGATTCTCAGAGCAGCTTACAATCTCCTTCCCTTCCTCTCCCCACAACAGACACCCTGTGAGGTAGATGGGGCTGAGAGAGCTCTGACTGAGAACTGCCCTGGAGAGAACAGCTCTGAGAGAACTTGTGACTGGCCCAAGGTCACCCAGCTGGCTGCAAGTGGAGGAGTGGGGGAATCAAACCCGGTTCTCCAGATTAGAGTCTGCCACTCTTAGCCACCACACCAAACTGGCGGCACGGATCATTCTAATAAGAGAAGAGGCTTTAGCGCTGTGACAACTCCACGTGTGTCAGCAGGAGCCCTTTCTGCACTCTCCTTTTAATCCTCCGAGCAATTCTGCACTAAAATCGAGTTCGACCTTCTTTTTATTCTGGGTTTCCCCCCTATTCTTGCATTACACTCCCTCCCTTCGGTGGTCAGGCTGGTTTTAGCTTGCTGTTGCCCTGGGGTATTTGGGGCTGATTATACATTGGACGCTGTACAGACTGCAAAGTTACCCCTGAACGGCCATAAAACAGCCATAAATCTATGCAGAAAGTACCATAAAATCCGATTATCAAAGGAAGTGAAAGCAGCATGGAATGGAGGGTACCATAAAATCCGATGATCAAAGGAAGTGAACGCGGCATGCAACGCAGAGGGCAATTTCTGTTCCAATGTGGGCTTTGTAAAACATTGGAGGGAAAAGCGAATGCAGAATTGCCCCCTAGCAGGCAAGGTCTTTTGCCAATCCAGTTCCACCGACCATAGAAACCAATTGGCAAAGTCATGCCGGCCCTTGTCCGGGATAGCTGTTGGCAGGCTTTGTTGACTTGTCTTCGTATTAAGGCATGGTCCTAAAATCGAATCCTTCTCTAAGTACACGGCAACAATGCTTCTCTCCATGGGGCCCAACAGCCGGGATGGATCCCTCAAAAATGTCGCATGTCTGGTTCAGACGTGAACGTCTACAGCTTGTTGGGTTGGATTTGCAGAATATGAAGGGCTGTCATGTAGAAGTTGGAGCAGATCTATTCTCTCTCTGGCTCCGGATTGCAAGACTAGATCTAATGGGTGGAAACTACAAGGGAATCGTTACCAGCTAAATATCAGGAAACACTTCCTAACTGTAAGAGTGGTTGAGCAGTGGAATAGTCTGCCTCGGGAGGTGGTGGATGATCCTTCGCTGGACGTTTTCAAGCAGAGGCTGGACAACCATCTTTCGGGTATGTTGCAGGGTGCTACGCTCCTGCAGAGTGCAGGGGGTTGGACTAGATGACCTGCAAGGCTTCTTCCAACTCTAACCTTCTATGATTCTATGATTTCGTGACCCAGCAGCAGAAGGCGCCGCCACTTGTAAACCATGTGGGATATAAAGCCAACTGTTCCTCTACTCACAGGTAAGTCATGTTGATTTCAGTGGGACTGAGGTTTAAACTAGTCGTGGGTTGCGGTTACATGCTCCAGAAAAAACGGGGAGGAAACGAGGCTATTTCCCCCGGAGGAATCTGACCCGCAGTTGCATGATCACACCTCCCTTTTAAGCTGTGGGTGCAGTCCGTCAGTGTGTGATCAGACGCAACTCTGGGTGACTCTGGGGTTTTTTGTGCCATTCCCCCCCCACGCGCTTAACCAAGGGATCGATGAACCACGCCTACACACCGAAGGCTCCCTATGGAGTTTGCAATGATGCGCATACTGCGAGGCGGGGGAGGCGGGAAACAGCGGCACGGAGTTGGGTGGACTGATCAGAACATCCTGACGCCATGAGAGCATGCTGGAGCGATCAGACATGAGAAAGTCCATCCGTGCCCCGTCGCAACCAGTTTGCTACCAGATTTCCCCCGATGTCTTTTAACTCCGCTTCTGCGGCGGAGAAGAATAGTTTGCTGACAGCTGCTGGGCGCTTCCCAGATGTAGTTATGTGATCGTGCCCTTTAAATCCGCCCGGCATGTCGGGTCTAATTGTGCATACGATCGCAGCCATGATGAAGATTACGGATATGTATTGTTATGATTAAACTGTATGAGCATGTGATATATCCAATAATAAATTGTATTTACCAAAAAAAAAAAATTACGGATCTCCCAGCACCTTTTAAAGGTGAATTACAGCCACAAAGGATTGGAGCCATGCAGGGTGGGGTCGCCAACTCCAGGTTGGGAAATTCTGGGAGATTTGGGGCCTGGGGTGTGTGAGATTTAGGGAGGGAAGGGAGCCCAGCGAGGTCTAATGACGTTGAATCCGCCCTCCAAAGGAGCCGTTTTCTCCAGGGGAACTGACCTCTGTTGTCTGGCGATCAGCTGCAATTCCTGGAGATCTCCAGGCCCCGCCAGGAGGTTGGCAGCCCTAAGAAGAAGGTCTCCTCCTCCCAAGCAGCTATTAGCTCTTTACAGAAAAGGTACCTATTCATCTTTAAGATAAGAACATCAGAAGAGCCCTGCTAGATCAGACCAATGTTCCATCTAGTCCAGCATCCTGTCTCTCACACGGTGGCCAGCCGGTTTCCTCTGGACGGCCAACAAGAGGGCATAACGCAGTGGTGTCAAACTCACTGGAAATGTGTTATTTAAAGTTTTAAAAAATCTTTAATTGTGTTTGTCTGTGTCCTTTATAAAGTTTATATCTCCGCTACCTGGCATTATCTTTTATGACACTCATGGTCCGGCCCAACAAGGTCAAATTTATGTCAGATCTGGCCCTCGTAACAAGTGAGTTCGACACCCCTGGTAGAGGCCGAGGCCTTCCCCTGATGTTGGCTCCCGGTTCTGGGATTCAGAGGGTCTGGTGCCTCTGAATGTGGAGCTTCCCCTCAGTCACCATGGTGAGTAGCCATTGCTAGACTTATCCTCCATGAATCTCTCTAATCCCCTTTTAAAGCTGTTTATTCCTGTGGCCGTCATGACATCCGCTGGCAGCCAGTTCCACATTTTAATCACTCTCTGACCCATCCCGCAAAAGCAGTTGTCCCGCCCTCAGCCTCCCGTTTTCCCCGGTTGTACCGCTCAATTTCCTGCCATCAATAAGGCTCAAGAAGATGTGAGGGAAATCAGGGGAGATGAGGGTCAGAATGCAGCCGTGCAGCAAACAGTGGGAAATTGAGCAGTACAACGGGGAGGGGGGAATGGGAGACGAAGGGTGGAACAACTGCTTTTGCAGAATCGGTCACTGTGTAAAGTAGTATTTCCTTTTGCCCATCTGGAGCTTCCTGTCCGCCAGCTTTATCAGATGCCCTGGAGTTCTAGTACCTTTCCCTCTACGAAGGAGGGGTTGGTTTTGATTAATCAAACCATGTTAGGGTTGCCAGGTCCCCCGGGGGGGTGGGGAAACCCCTGCTTGATGGGTCTGTTACCCACCGGCCCGGATCGGGCCCCTGGGGTGAACCCCACCCCCAAAGTGTCAGAATCGTGGAGACGTGCCCAGCGTGATGATGTCACCCGGAGGTGACGTCATCGCATCGGGCATGTTGGGGGAGGACACTCTATAATTTGAGGGAAAACTCTATGGGAGCTCCCGGAGACGGCCACGACTCCCCCTGCTGCAGATAAGGTAGGATTTGGCAGCCCAAAACCATGGGGGTCGAAGCAGCTCTTGGGGCGTTTGGGGCCCCTGCAGAGGGAGGGAGGAAGGAAACAAGAAAACTGCTCTTTGGGTAGAAATCCTTCCACCCATGGAAAAGCTCGAGTGGATCCAAGCCTATATAGTCGATGGAGTACCGCAGAAAAAACACCTTTGATAAAACTCTCGCTGCATGTAGGCTAAATGTGCATATAACACTCTTACCTGACTTATCCAGGTAGGCAGGGTGGAACAGGAGTAAGACAAGTAGAAGGAGGTGCATGAACTTCATCCTGGCTGAGACCGGTCTGGGACTGATATCGCACTGGGGAGGAGAGCAGCGAAGATCGAATCAGACAGAAATCACTAAATACGGACACCCTTCTGTCAAGCGAGACAAGAGTCATTTCATAGTTACTGGGACAGGATTTGGATTTCTTTTTCCTCTGTGCTTGCTAGCGTCCCTGTAACAGCAACGTGACAGTTTAGTCGGTAGCTCTTGTGTTTCAGCTGCAGCAAAAGATGCGGGTTGGATCCAACCAGTTCTTCTAGTGTTGGGAGAGAGAGAGGTGTCCCCTTTGACAGCCAAAAAGGCAATTCTGGGAATCATGGGCCTGTCGAGAAACTGGTCCCCCTTAAGCGGGTTCTCGTTCAGTTCAAGCAATGGAACAAATTTAGAGTCCCGTGGCACCTTTTAGACCAACATCGGTTTATTCAAGGTACGAGCTTTCGTGTGTGTGCACGCTTTTTCAAATACATGGGAAGGGGAGGTAAGGTTCAGTCTTAGAGGATGAACAGCAAATTAACATGTAACATGGTGGAGATGTTTTAAGATATGCAAGGTAAAAGGTAAAGGTTTCCTTGCTTGAAAGCCAGTCGAATTCGACTCTAGGGTTGCGGTGCTCATCTCCGTTTCAAAGCTGAAGAGCCAGCGCTGTCCGAAGACGTTTCCGTGGTCATGTGGCCGGCATGACTAAACACCAAGGCGCATGGAACGCTGTTACCTTCCCACTGAAGTGGTACCTATTTATCTACTTGCAATTTCTTGCTTTTGAATTGCTAGGTTGGCAGGAGCTGGAACTAGAGACGGGAGCTCACCCCGTCATGCGGCACTCACGGGTCTTGAACTGCTGAACTACTGACCTTCCACAGCCTGCAGTTCAGTGTCTTAACCACTTGAGCCACCGCAGCTCCTTTTAAGATATGCAAAGACAAAACTAAATAACAAGCTAAGGTTATAAGGTCAACGGTTGTAAAGCAATAAATACGCCAAAACAGCAGATAAATGTGTAAAAGTATCTTTTCTAATTGTAGGAAGTAAACTGAGACTCTTTATTTCATTCGATTTATAGTCCGCCCTCCCCATAATGGAATCTCCATTCTCTCCTCTCAGGCGTGGAGGTCACTTAAGAGTATTTCCCCCCCTTTTTTGAGGTGGGTGCAGCAAAACATCCCAATATTCCTTGCATTACATTCAGTATTCTAATATACTATTCTGAAAAAGAAATACACTAAAATACAGATACGCTGTTTGAACCTTTACCTACCATTCCAATGTATTTGAAAAAGTGTGCACACACACGAAAGTTCATACCTTGAATAAACCTACGTCGGTCTTAAAGGTTGCCCTGGGACTCTAATTTTTTTCTACGGCTTCAGACCAACACGGCTGACCACTGGGATTCTAAATTCAAATGATTCAGGCTGAGGCCTAGAAAATCTGGAAGTTTCTTTCTCTGAGAACTTTGGTCAAGCCGTTTTAGGGTTGCCAAGCCACCCCTGGCCACTGGCTGGGAGTACCGAGGGTATGGTTGTAAATTCAAGGTTGGAAGAGTCCTGGGGGTTTGGGTGTGGAGGCCGGGGAGGACAGAGACCTCAGTGGGGTACAGTGCCACAGAGTTCATCCTCCAAAGCGTCCATTTTTTAGAGATAAGCTGTAATTCCAGGGGATTTCCAGGTACCACCTGGAGGCTGGCATCCCTAGGACCTGAATGGACAAAAGATATATAGAATCGGAGCTATGGTTAGCAGGAGAATTAGGTGAGGCCCAGTCAGGCCTGGATTAACCATTACGCGAAATAAGCACATGCTTAGAGCACCAAGGGAGGGGGGGGCCACCTTGAAGATGAAATATTTTCCTCAGTCATCCCTTCTGTTATGACCGTTCATAAGATATGATGGGCAGCGGGGGCAACGATGCGACAAGACCGGCCGGACGCCTTTTGTCTCTGCTAAGTATAGAAGCAGGTTTTGTTACGCCAGATTAGTTTTCAGGATCTGATCAAAGGCTTTGCCATGTAAAGCAGTAGGAGGAAGCTTGGCCCGCCATTGGTGTAATCTTATTTATTACTTTGACTTCTACCCCGCCTTCCCCCGCCTGGGCAGGCTCAGGCCGGCTTACCTAAGGAGCCAGTAGAAAAACAATAATATAAATGCCAATATAAAATACAGGATAAGATCATTAAAAACATTAACACATCGATGGCGATGTAGCTATAACAAAGTGCATTTAGAAACATACAATCAGCGGTACCCCCACTCTCGGCGGGCTCAGGGTGGCAGTAAAGTCAGCACGGGGCATAGTTGGTAACGTGCAGTTCCTTACCTGAATGCCTGACGGAAGAGCTCCGTTTTCGCAGCCCTGCGGAACTGTGAGAGGTCCCGCAGGGCCCTTGATCTCCTCCGGAAGCTCATTCCAGTATCTTGGAGCTGCTACAGAAAACACCCCGGTCCTAGTTGATACCAGCCTGGCGTCCTTAGAGCCGGGGGTGGGGGGGGCAAGCAGTTTTGCAATCCTGACCGTAGTGCTCTCTGGGGGACATACGGAGGACCATAGTCCCGTTTAAGGCTCATAAAAGCCATAGACGATAAGCAGTTACGATGGTCAGGGCCTGCCTTATTCATTTGGGAACTAAAGGTGCAACACTGAAATACCCCCCCCCATCTGAGATGCTGGATTCTCTAGAACCCCTTTATCCCTGTGGCCACCATTACATCCTCAGGCAATGGATTCCACATTTTGACCACTCTTTGTGTGAAGTGGTTATTTCTTTTTGTCTGTCCTGAACCTACTGCCCATTGACTTCACTGGATGCCCTTGAGTTCTAGTATTTATAAGAGCGTAAGAAGAACTCTGCTGGATCAGACTAGTGGTCCATCTAGTCCGGCATCCTGTCTCAGACAATGGCCAACCAGTTCCTCTGGAGGGCCAGCAGAGAGGCCGAGGCTTTCCCCGATGGAAATAGTATGGATGTCTTTCAAGCCGTTTGCGCAACAGAACAGTTTTAAAAGGGATGTCTCTTTCTCCCCCCTCCCCCAATATATTTTATTGGTTTATTCAACATTACAATGAGATAAAAACCACTGAACATTAAGTGTATCCGACAAAGTAAGTAAAACGTTAAGAATTGTGAATGTAAGTATATTATAGTAGGAAATAATTTGAGTACACGTAGTGCATTTGGTAAGATACAGACCAAGAATTTTTTGGATAACTAGATGCCAGCATAAATGATGAAAAGTAAACAGTTGAGTAATAAACACCATCAATATTGTAGCCCTTAACAATCTAAATTACCATAGCCTTAGGTCGTCTATTGCTTTGGGAGTATCATCATTTCCCGAGAGATATTCCAAAACTGGAAACCAGATAGCAACAAAAGAAGTAGGAGCAGGTATGTTGTCAAATTGTGTAAGATTGTCCGGGAGTTTTGCCATAATATATAAATCCCACAACTTTTTATTGCCATTGAGAAAGAGTGGGTACCACCGTTGTTTCCCAATGTGTGGCAATAACTGTTTTTGCTGCAAAAAGCAGTAAGGAGACCCGTTACACAGTTGCAGAAGCAGAGCTATGAACGGCCCATCTGTTCAAAAACAGGTGTTCTGGTGTGGGGAGACTTTCTATGTTATTAAATGATTTGATTTGTTTCAATATTGCCTCCCAGAATGGAAATATTTTAGGGCATTCCACCCAACAATGTAAGTAATTGCCCAGGTTACCACATTTCCCCCCAATATTTTGGGTTACACGATGGGTTCACATGTGCCAATTTATGTGGGGTAAGATACCAATGTGCAAGTATTTTGAATGATTGAAGTTTCATTGAGGTGATTTTCATCTGAAAAGGTGGTGAGGACCATATATTGTTCCATTCATCTGCTGTTAGAGTAAGATTACATTCCTTTTGCCATATCATTTGATATGTTAGGATTGCTTCGCTATCCAGTGAGGCTAATGCCTTGTAAAGTTTGGAAATTAGACCCCGTTCTGTCACTCCTGCTATGCTGATCAAAGATTCTAAGGCTGTGAGAGGTTGTTGCAATTAAGTCTGATTTTTTAACATAAATTAGATATTTGAAAGTATCGTATCCAAGGGATTGGAAATTTTAATTTAGCTTCTAGGTTAGACTTTGGCAGAAGTTTTTTCTGTAGACTAAGATCTTGAAGTGTGCAGACATTGGCTGCCTTCCAACTATCAAAATCCAGATTTTTAAGACCAGGGAGGAACCAGAATTGATTTATAAACATCTGGTGTCTCAAGATCGGTGGTAATAATTTAGTTCTCATCTTGTCCCAGGTATGCAGTAAGGCGGAGAGCAAAGGGTTGGATCTGATTGTTTTCGGTCTGCCCGATGGTGAGTGCCATATGGCTTTTCTTAATCTCAAATGGTGCCGAGTAAAAATTTGCCAGGATCACGTGGTCAGAAGTTTGGGAAGAGTGCAGTAATTTAATTATTTGTGCCAGATGTATTGCTTTGTAAGTAAAGGTAAAGGTTCTCTTGCTCGAAAGCCAGTCGAATCCGACTCTAGGGTTGCGGTGCTTATCTCTGTTTCAAAGCCGAAGAGCCAGCGCTGTCTGAAGACGTTTCCGTGGTCATGTGGCCGGCATGACTAAACACCAAGGCGCACAGAACGCTGTTACCTTCCCACCAAAGTGGTACCTATTTATCTACTTGCAATTTCTTGCTTTCGAACTGCTAGGTTGGCAGGAGCTGGAACTAGAGACGGGAGCTCACCCCGTCATGTGGCACTCTCGGGCCTCGAACTGCTGAACTACTGACCTTCCACAGCCTGCAGTTTAGCGTCTTAACCACTTGAGCCACCGCAGTAATGGTTTAAATTAGGAAAGTGTATTCCCCCTCTATCTGAATTTCTGTACAGTGTGATACACTTGATTCTGGGATGTTTATAAGCCCAAAAGAACGGCAGTAACATTTTCTGCCATTTTTGTATTTGTGAGACTGTGATAGCCAACGGGATAGTCCTAAATAGAAACATGAATTTAGGGAGTACAAAAGATTTAATTACGTTCAGCCTATCCAACCATGTCAGATTGCATTTTGTGCCATCTGCCCAAGTCCTTTTGGATGTCTTTTTCCAATAGAGTATGATTAAATTGATAAGGGATGTCTCTTTCTCAAGATCAAATTGATTGTTAAGATAAGATAATAGCCCAGGCTAGCCAGACCTCATCATTTCTTGGAAGCTAAGCAGGGTTGGCTCTGGCTAGTATTTGGATGGGAGACCTCCAAGGAATAACGGGGTCATGACATGGAAGCAGGTAACAGCAAACTACCTCTGAATGTCTCTTGCCTTGGAAACCTTAAGAGGTCACCATAAGTCAGTGGTGGCTTGATGGCAAATAAAAGGGGGGGGAGAGGAAGAGGAATTGGGAAAGATTCAAAAACACATTTCCACACGAGAAAGTGTAAAAGTGCCAGACGATCCCTCGCAAAACCAGTTTTCCTCCCTCATCCATGGATTTTATTTCTCAAAAGGCCAGCATTCCAAATACGTTTCCCGGACCCACCCTCTTCTCCATATGGGATCAATAAATAAAATAAATAATAATCCTAATCATTCCTAAAGGGACAATTAAACTGAACAGGATTAGCTCATAACAATGGTATGTAAACCCTCACCTTAGTTTCTGCTCCTAAAACCTGTGGGATGACTCTATGCCGACAGGCTTTCCCCAAGCAACATGCAAGCGAGGACTTTGGGTAGAACTGCCACAACGGGGTGGTATTTCCTACCACTTTGTGCACCGCCTCCTGACTATCTATGCGCCAGGCTCAGACAGATCCGGAACAGAATGTTCACCACAGCCCTCCTGTGACGTCATCATTGGCTGCATTCCAGCTGGGACTTCCAGCCAGGACTCTCCCCCCTCCCTTAAGCATCTGAAGAAATGGCCTCTGGTTAGACCGGAATTTCCATGGGAATAAAGCCTTGTTAGGAGGAGGTTTGAATCCATCCAACAGTTGCACTAGGGAGGGGGTTTGAAAGACCTAGGATCCAAATACTAGGAGGTGGTGGCAGCTACAAGCATGGACAGTTTCAAGAGGGAATTAGATAAACATATGGAGCAGAAGTCCATCAGTGGCTATTAGCCACAGGGTATAGATGGGAATTCTCAGTCTGGGGCAGGTGATGCACTCTATTCTTGGTGCTGGAGGGGGTAGCAGTGGGAGGGCTTCTAGTGTCCTGGCCCCACTGCTGGACCTCCTGATAGCACCTGGTATTTTTGGCCGCTGTGTGACAGAGTGTTGGACTAGATGGGCCATTGGCCTGATTCAACATTGGCTTCTCTTATGTTCTTATGTTCCACTTGCACCTGCTGATGTGACCTTGGGTCAGTCACAAGCTCTGGCGCAGCTGTCCTTGAAAAAGGGCAAGTTTCTGGCAGAGTTCTCTCAGCCCCGCTTATCTCACAGGGTGTCTGTCGTGGGGAGGGGAAGGGAAAGGAGTTTGTAAGCCGCTCTGAGTGAAGGGCAGGGTATAAATCCAATCTCCTCCTCAATACTGTGCTTGGCTCTGCTGAACAGATCACACTTCAGTTTCATTTCAGGATTCTTGTGAGAATGAGGCCAACCAGAATTTCTCTAGCCAGTTTGGTGTAGTGGTTAAGAGTGTGGACTCTAATCTGGGAAAACCGGGTTTGATTCCCCACTTCTCCACATGAAACCAGCTGGTGTGACTTTGGGTCGTTCCTAAGTTCTTTCAGAACCATTCTCTCAAGAGAGAAATCTCTTAGCCCCACCTACCTCTCAGGGTAGGTTGTGGTGAGGGGAAGGGAAATGGATTGTAAGCCACTCTGAGACTCCTTTGGGTAGTGAAGGGCAGGGTATAAATCCAACCTCTTCTTCTTCTAGCTGGTCATGAACATAGCTGGATGCTACAGATGAACCATCACTTTGATTTGGTTGCCCACCTTGTATCTCACATGCAGAGGTCCCAATCCTTTATCCAAATAAGTCTGTGAACCATTTTGTACGGCTCAGCCCTATGACCTGCACAGAAAAGCCCTCTTGAATAGTTCAGTTTCGTCCGAGGGAAGATTGACATTCATGTGTTCATGTGGAGAAAAGGCTTAAGTATGAGTCAGCAATTCCTAACCATCTCTTTGTCAGTCTTCCTTCAAACTATCTTTGCTTGTGGCTGCAAGTGGCGGTTTCTCTTCTAATTATTACTGTCCCCTAGTTTCAGGCATTCGTAGACGCCCTGTCCACTTTGACCACAGACCTCTCTTGTTTTCAGGTAAATGCCAGATACTTCCTCCAACTGGCTCTGCCCCATTCGTAGGCATAACTTAGTAAATGTATTTATTTAGGAAATAAAGGGCTTTACATGGCTTTTCTTTACACAGCAAGTGAATAAAAATGTGGGATCCACAACCGGGGGACGAAGTGATGGCCACAGGCATAGAGAGCTTGAAGGGGATTAGACAGATTCACGTAAAATCTTGTGAGCAAAAGTTCTACTTTGTGAGCTACTGGCATTAAAGTTGTGGGTGAGCAATTTGACTGCCGCATAAATTAGTTTGCTCTGGAGCCATCCTTCCTGAGCTAGGACAAAAATGTGTGTAAAGGTTCCCTTGCTCGAAAGCCAGTCGAATCCGACTCTAGGGCTGCGGTGCTCATCTCCGTTTCAAAGCCGAAGAGCCAGCACTGTCCGAAGATGTTTCCGTGGTCATGTGGCCGGCATGACTAAACACCAAGGCGCATGGAACGCTGTTCCCTTCCCACCAAAGTGGTACCTATTTATCTACTTGCAATTTCTTGCTTTCGAACTGCTGGGTTGGCAGGAGCTGGGGCCAGAGACGGGAGCTCACTCCGTCATGCGGCACTCTCGGGTCTCGAACTGCTGAACTACTGACCTTCCAGCCTGCAGTTCAGCATCTTTACCACTTGAGCCACCTTCAGCTCCTAAAAATGTGTGAGCCGGAGGCGAAAAATCTGTGAGCTAGCTCACACTGATTCAGCTTAGAGGGAACATTGGAGGAGAGGTGACCTCATGGAGGAGTGGTGACCGAGGGGAACCTCCAGATTTAGAGACAGTCAACCTCTGAACCCTAGTGCCAGGAGGCAACGTCAGGGGGAGGGCCTCGGTCTCTATGACCTGTTGTTGGCCCTCCAGAGGAACTGGTTGGCCACTGTGTGAGATAGGATGCTGGACTAGATGGACCACTGGGCCTGATCCAGCAGGGTTGTTCTTGTGAAGACCTTGGCCTCTATGCCCTGCTGTTGGCCCTCCAGAGGAACTGGCTGGCCATCCAGAGGAACTGGCTGACCACTGTGTGTGAGACAGGATGCTGGACTAGGTGGACTATTGCTCTGATCCAGCAGGGCCCTTCTTATGTTCTTACGTCACATTAATTCAGAGCATGTTACAGTACTCTCACTTGGATGTGATCAGAGTGCTGGCCAAGTCATAGCCTAAGAGAAAGAGCCGCAGCTGGTGAGTCAGCCAGTGCTCATAAAAGGCACCATAGGCCAGGATCCAGCAGCCGCTCCCAAGCGATGGACCCATTGCTTTGTGGGGACTGCCATCAAGGTTCCCTCTAAGCTGTGGAGTCCTGTGAGCAGAAATTCTACTTTCTGAGCTCCTGGCATTAAAGTTGTGAGCAGGTGATCTGGCTGCTGCATAAATTAGTTTGCTCTGGAGCCCTCCTTCCTGAGCGAAGACAAAAATGTGTGAGCCAAAGGCTGAAAAACTGTGAGCCAGCTCACACTGACTCAGCTTAGAGGGAACACTGACTGCCACCACCTCCTCCAGGGTAGGCCGACTCCAAGCCCTCAGCCCTCAAGCAGTTTTGGGATTAATCGACAGCCCTTCAGTTTTCCCGGAATAGAACTTCAGTATTTTGGCCCTCATCCATCCCAGGGTGTCGGTTGTGGGGAGGGGAAGGGAAAGGAGATTGTAAGCGGGATATAAACAGGGCCGGCCCCAGCTTTTTTTGCACACTAGGCGAGGATACCTTCTGGCGCCCCCCCAGTGTGCCCATCAATTTTCAAACATAAATGCATTTTCCTAAGAATGGAAAACACAACATTTGAAATTCTTTTTTTTTTAATTGTGGGAAAAAGTAATACAATCTCTGATTTTCTCCCTGCCTTTGCTAGCCGTGGTTCCCCTCTGAATTGCACCCATGCCAGGGGTCATTTTGTAGAAAAAGAGGTGCAGGGGCCCATTAGCATAACTCATTAGCATCCTAACCCTAACCCTAGCCCTAGCCCCTCTGAATTGCACCCATGCCAGGGGTCATTTTGTAGAAAAAAAGGTGCAGGGACCCATTAGCATAACTCATTAGCATATCTTATTTGCATATGCCACACCCCGAGTAGGTAGTAGGAGTTGAGATAATCAGCACTGGTGATGAGACAGGAAACCAAGGTCTCAGTTTCAGGCCTGGAGAATGCCAAGAATAAATGGAAATAAGTCTGAAGAAGTGAGCCAGTGACTCAAAAAAGCACATCCCTACCACAATTTTAGGAGCTGCGGTGGCTCAAGTGGTTAAGATGCTGAACTGCAGGCTGTGGAAGGTCGGTAGTTCAGCAGTTCGAGACCCGAGAGTGCCGCATGACGGAATGAGCTCCCGTCTCTAGTTCCAGCTCCTGCCAAACTAGCAGTTTGAAAGCAAGAAATTGCAAGTAGATAAATAGGTACCACTTTGGTGGGAAGGTAACAGCGTTTCGTGCGCCTTGAAGTTTAGTCATGCCGGCCACATGACCACGGAAACGTCTTCGGACAGCGCTGGCTCTTCGGCTTGGAAACGGAGATGAGCACCGCAACCCTAGAGTCGGATTCGACTGGCTTTCGAGCAAGGGAACCTTTACCTTTACCACAATTGTGTTTGTCCTTAAAGGTGCTACTGGACTCTTACTTCTCCTACTGCTATTACAAACCACAACATTCAAAATCCAGTGGGGGGACATTTTAACCTTCCAGGATATTCAGTTGCTGACCTAAGAGTAAGCCCTTCTCTTACAAAGGAATTTCAAAGGGAGATTGAAGACTGCTGAATTGCAACAGGATTGTATCTTAAGCTCTCTCTCTCTGCCCCCCCTTCACCCACCTTCAAATGAGAACTGGACTTTTTGGCTACTTTTTTTAAAAAAAACATGAATTGTTTGCAGCTCTTCATAGGTGAATCGTAGCTCTTCCCCTTCCTCCAGCCGTCTCTGCCGACTGCCTGCAAAACTGCTGGGTGTAGCAGAGAGGCACCCGGGCTCACTTGCTCCCCGGGACTGGCCGGCTGGGATTTTCTCAAACACCCCCCCCCCCGCTTTGTTTCCACCGCAAAGGAAATCATGCAGACTACATTGCCCAGCATGCCCTTGTGGCTCCTTACTAAGCCGACGGGACTGGCTGGGCTGGAGCAGCTAGGACTGGATCGCTCCTTCCTTCTCCTCTTTTACGGCCAGTTGAAATTTTTTACCAACCTTTCCAAACCGGCTAGAGAGAAGGGAGAGTGTGAGAGAAGCCTTGCCTTGCAGCTTCGGGACCGATCGCCCTTTAAAAGGGCCATGTGCTGCTGCTGCTGCTTCTGTATCCAGGCTCGGCAGTGGCCACAGCGGCAAAACTTTCTGCCTCTTCCCCCCCTCCCCCCGCCCTTATTTGCAAAGGCCAGATGGCGGCCAGGTACCTGCAAGCCCTGGCTTGACGCTCTTCTCTGGGCGCTGCAGGCCAGCTGGCCTGGGGAGGCTGTGGGCAAGCTCAGCATGCTCTGAAACCCACCCCAGAGCGGCTTGGTCGCCCACAGTGGTTGCAAGAAGTTTTTAAAAAGTTTAAAAAAAAATAAGAAAGTTTGAGTCCAGTGGCAGTAGGCCCCCACCTCACAAGAGTCCCTGCCAATCACCGCACAGGAGCACCCCACAGACCCCATCTGACCCCCAAAACAAGCCAACTTACCCTAGCAGGGGCAAGAAGACGACTGCATGTCCATCCCCCACCCAGCTTGTCCCGCCCAACTGAGGGTTCCTGGAAGCTGGGGGCGGGGTTTCTGCCAGTGTGCACACCCCAGCCAGCCAGCTGGCCACCTGCCCAACTAGTGTTTTTTTAAAAAAAATTTAAAGGGAAAAAAAGCCTCCAATTTCAAAGCAGGGGGAATGGGGGTTTGGGTTTTTTTTTGCAAGGCTCACTCCACCAAGCCACCCACAAACTTTGCTGTAAGTCCTCACCCCCCAAGCTTGGGCCAGAGGAGAAGAAAGTGGGGACGGGTGGAGGTGGGGGAAGAAAGCCAGCCGGCCGGCGGGGAAGATGGGGCTGCCCAGATGAGCCCCTGCTGTCTGAGTCCGTGGCTGCCACCCCGCCTTGGTGGTCCACAGTCATGCCCCTCCAACATGATGAAATGGCAGCCCTGGAAGAAGCCTCAACTGGCACGGGGGCCAGGGGGATCAAGGGAGGGAGGGGGCCCAAGAGGTGGTGGTGGTGGAAGGCGAGACCAGGCGGGGGCTTTTGGTGGGGGCAGGGAGGCTTTTGGCGGGGGGACACAGTTTGGCACCCTCATGATCGGCAGCCCTAGGCGAAAGTCTAGTTCGCCTAGTGGGTGGGCCGGCCCTGGGTATAAACCCTCCTCCTCCTCTTCTTCCTCTTCTATATCCTGCCAATGTCAGTTCTCGGAAGCTAAGCAGGGTGGGCCCTGGTTAGTTCTTGGATGGGCAGGGTACTTGGAAGCCGTGCTCCCTCTAAGCTGTGGAGTCCTGTGAGCAAGAATTCTACTTTGTGAGCTACTGGTGTTAAAGTTGTGAGCCAGCGATTTGGCTACTGCATAAATTAGTCTGCTCCTCCTTCCTGAGCGCAGACAAAAATGTGTGAGCTGGAGGCTAAAGAGCTGTGAGCTGGCTCACACTCACTCAGCTTAGAGGGAACACTGCTTGGAAGTCCAGGGTCACCACATGTGGTGGAAGTGCAGTAAAATACAAACATATTGGAAAATGGTGCATAAAGCTATTTATGAAATATTAAACTTAGATGTGGTGTTAGCACCTGAAACATACCTACTGAATATAATTCCATATAATGAAACATACTGAATATAATTCCAAAAGGCTACGATAAGCAAGATACATATTTATTAATATATGTTATAACTGCTGCGAGAATATTAGTGGCTAAAAATTGGAAAATGGACAAGATACCCTCAAAATAGGACCTAATTATAAAGCTCTTAGAGCTAGCGCAAATGGACAACTTGGGTCTAATACTTCAGGCTAAAGAACAAAAAAACACAAAAGAATAGATGATTAAGGGTTTATAACTGGATAAAACATGTAAAAATATAGCAAAAAAAAAAAGGAAAAGAAAGATAAAAGTATCTAATATATGGTAAAAGACATGTAAAATGTTCTAATGACTCTAAAAATGTATGTAATCGTATGTAGATAAATGTTTGTAATAAGGTGGAAAATGTGGTAATAAATATTGGGAGGAAAAAAGGAAGTCCAGGGTCAGGACGCAGAGGCAGGCAATGGTAGACCACCTCTGAATGTCTGTTGCCTTGGAAACCTTATGGGGTCACCATCAGCCGGCTGCAACTTGTCAGCCCTTTCCACCGCCACTAGCCAGCCATTGGGGAAGCACCGGGCAAGCCAGCAGCTGTGACTTCTGGTTGCCCCGGGAAGTTCCACCCGGTGCAAATCCTGCTCCTACAGAAGGACTGAGACTGCAGGTCCTGAGTCATGACTTTCTTATTGCTCTGCATAGGCAATGAATGGTGCTGGGTAACCGTATCATTTCCTCCTCCTTAATGAACGGTTCTACGTAATGATGTTGTGGGCATGGGTGCAGGAGGCAAGGGCAGTATTTGGATTTATTTATTGGAAATGTTTTTTTATCTCGCCTTCCTTGCTATACACAGCGACTCAAGGCATGGAGTGAGGAAGCAAAGGGTATTTCTGGCCAAAACTAGCAGACAGAACCTTGGAACTTGGAACAAACACTGCCCAGCTAGTGATATCAGCAATAAGCATTTACATATTATGCAAACACTGCAAACCCTCTGGCTTAGTACACCCTCCCAGGCCTGTCTAATTCATATGGCCCCATGCTAATAAGCTGTGACCACACACTGCGGTAGCTCAAGTGGTTGAGACGCTGAATTACAGGCTGTGGAAGGTCGGTAGGTCAGCAGTTCGAGACCGAGTGCCGCATGACGGGGTGAGCTCCCATCTCTAGTTCCAGCTCCTGCCAACCTAGCAGTTCGAAAGCAAGAAATTGCAAGTAGATAAATAGGTCCCACTTCAGTGGGAAGGTAACAGCGTTCCGTGCGCCTTGGTGTTTAGTCATGCCGGACACGACCACAGAAACGTCTTCGGACAGCGCTGGCTCTTTGGCTTTGAAACGGAGATGAGCACCGCAACCCTAGAGTCAGATTCGACTGGCTTTCGAGCAAGGGAACCTTTACTTTTACCTTACACACACTAAATAATCCACTTTCAATGCAATTTCTAACTGGATTTTCCTGTGCCCATTTCTGCAGTAGTGAAATTCCCCGCATTGACATTTTAAAAACTGCACATTATGTGAAATTTTCTGCAGTTGATTTTTATTCAGCAGGTGCAAAACTGAAGTTTTCTCCTTCTTAACCCGTGTTTTTGGAACTCACTAAAACTGGGGATTCTGAAAATGCAGGCTTAAGAAGGAGAAAATTTCGGGTTTGTGAGGAAAAAAATCTACTGCGGAAAAACTTCACATGACGCGCAATGTCGGTGCGTGGAATTTCACTAATGCGGAAATGGTCTCAGGGAACTGGCAAAATCCAGTTGGAAAGTGCATTGAAAGTGGACTGAAAGTGGATTATTTACTGGGTGTGAACGCCATGGGAAGGTCCATCAGCAATTCATCTAGCAGGCGGAAATAAGTGAAAACAAAATGGAGCCTGGCCTCCATTAGAGTGAAGCAGAGGAGCAGTCGGAAGGAAAGCTGCCCAGAAGCGGTCATCTCCTCCCCCAGAAGAGATTGTGTTGTCTCATGTGAATGAGAAAGAGAAGAGTTGGGTGGATACCTGAGCCAGAAGAACTTCAAATGTTCTGATAGTCACACAAGGACTATCGGAGGGTGGACTTGTGGGGGGAAATCAAGAGAAAACAAAATGGAATCCGGCCCATTCGATGCCAAGATGGAGACGGCATGTCTGCCCTCTTGGTGTGTGCAGGGAGAAGTATGTTCTGGGAGAGGATGAAACAGAAAGAAGGAGAAGCAATTTCCCTGAGACCTGTCAGTCTACTTCAGAGGGACAGTGGCAGAAGAGTAAACACAGGAAGGAAACTTAATCTGGTTATCTATCTATCTATCTGACTCTCTGGCCGCCCAGTCTGGAGGCTGAGACGACGGACAGCGCCCAGTCCTTCATTTCTAACAGAAAACTGCCCACCAACTATCACCTCTTCCTCCTCCAGAATGTCTCACATGAATGAGAAAGAGAAGGACGGGTGGATACCTGAGCCAGAAGGACTTCAAATGTCGCAATAGTCACAAGGACTGTCAAAGGAGGAGTTGTGTGTGGGGGGCAAATAAGTGGAAAACAAAATGGAGCCTCGCCTCCATTAGAGGGAAGCGGGTGGGTCACGGGGGCTATACGCCAGGCTGAAACCGCAGGGCCAAAGCCCTCCCCGGGCCCGTAGCTTGTAGGGCAAGCTGCAACTTGTGGGGCAAATTTATTTTCTGGTGGGGCTGCCGTTATTTTTCTGTCTGTACACAACTGTACAGAACAATCTGTGCCCCTGTTTCTCACTCTGGTCTTGCAGTAAAGGTAAAGGTTCCCTTGCTCGAAAGCCAGTCGAATCCGACTCTAGGGTTGCGATGCTCATCTCCGTTTCAAAGCCGAAGAGCCAGCGCTGTCTGAAGACGTTTCTGTGGTCATGTGGCTGGCATGACTAAACACCAAGGTGCACGGAATGCTGTTACCTTCCCACCAAAGTGGTACCTATTTATCTACTTGCAATTTCTTGCTTTCGAACTGCTAGGTTGGCAGTAGACTCTCCCAAATGCAAGATCCATTTGGCAGATATTGGGGGCGGGCGGGCGATGAGGCAGGAAAGGGAACCTAGTATTGATGCCCCCCCCATTTCTTCCCTCCTTGCTCTTCCTGACCCCTTCCCTAGAACTATCTGTGATCCTTTCGTCTCTTTTGTATAAGTCCTCAGTGTATTTAACCTCTCCCCCAAGCCACATGATAGCTGAATGTCTGTCTTCCAAGACTGAAATGACTAACTTGAGAGTAAGCTCTCCCAGATCTGGCTGCTAGGTTTTTCTCTATACTGAGGACTTATATAAAAGAGATGAAAGGAAGATTGTTCTAAGGAAGGGGCCTGTGGGGCTGTACCTTTAAGAAAGGGGGCAGAGCCCCGAATAGCCCCATCTAGGATAGACTCTTCGGAAGGTCTGTAGGGAGTGGCAGATATTTCTTGTTAGACGTTGTTGTTTTCTAGCTGTAACATTCCTTTTCTGCGTAGTAATTTAGACATGCGCTAAACCAGGCTTGCATTTCCCCTCTATATAGCATCCTTGGTTTGTGGCTCAGTGGTTAAGATGCTGCAGACCGGAAGGTCGGTAGTTCGGCAGTTCAAGACCCGAGTGCTGCATGACAGAGTGAGAGCCGGTCTCTGGCCCCAGCTCCTGCCAACCTAGCAGTTTGAAAGCAAGAAATTGCAAGTAGATGAATAGGTACTGCTTTGGTGGGAAGGTAACAGCATTCTGTGCGCCTCGGCATTTAGTCATGCCAGCCACATGACCACGGAGATGTCGTCGGACAGCTCTGGTTCTTCGGATTGGAAACAAAGATGAGCACCGCCTCCTAGAGTCAGATTTAACTGGCTTTCGAGCAAGGGAAACCTTCACCTTTATATATATTCTGTGTTCTTGGTTCTCAGAGAGCCTCTCTTCCCATCTTACGGTGAGAGGAGACTCTCCTTGTGAGCAATTTCAATAAAACAGTCAAAGGACTCACCCTGTCTTTGTTGTTGTCAACCCCCAGCTAACAAGCCCTTTTGGCCCTAAGCCGATTTCTAGTGTTTCCAGAACCCCCTTGGCCGCTGACAGGGTATGGGGGGTAAAGTTGCCACATCTAGGTTGGATGACACCCTGGGGATTTGGGGATGGAGCCTGGGGAGGACAGAGACTGCTGGCAGAGTTTAAATATTCAAAGAAGCAGAGTATCAGCAGGTTAAAGAAAAACAAGTCGGTTTATTAAAGAAGAATAGAGTTTGATAGAACAGGGGACAGAGAGAGCCTGGACTGTGAGCTTGGTAAGAGCAGGAAGTCTCCAAAAAGGAGCCAATTCTGGAGATGGGAAGGACGTAATTTAAATCGAGGGAAGTGCCTAGTCTAGCTATACTAATTAACAGCCCTTCAGCTGCCCCCTGTAGGGTGTTCTCCTGATCTCCTCCAAGAAGATGCACGATAGACCTTGTGCATTCCGACAGAGACCTCAGCGGGGTCCAGTGCCACCCTCCGAAACATCCATCTTCTCCAGGGGAAACGTGCTCTGTAGTCTGGCGATGAGGCGTAATTCCGGGAGATCCCCAGATGGAACCTGGAGGCTGGCATCCCTTCTGATGTCCCCAACACAGGCAGGGCTGGACTGACCACGAGAGAAATGTAAGCAATTGTGCAGGGCAGCAGATTTTGAGGCGCACCAAACAGGCAATACTGGGCTCCTCTTTCCTGTGTTCCCTTCTCCTGGAGGCCAAAGGGACGCCAGCTCCCATCCACAGCCTCCTTGGCCTCCCTCCTCCTTGGCCTGCCCAAGCGCCAGCGTCCTCCACCTCTGCTGCTCCATCCTCACAATGTTCCTCTAGCTGTGGAGTCTTGTAGCAAAATCTACTTTGTGAGCTACTGGCATTAAAGTTGTGAGCAGCGATTTGGCTGCTACATAAACTAGTTTGCTCGGGAGCCATGTTTCTGAGCTAAGACAAAATGTGTGAGCTGGAGGCTAAAACTGTGAGCTAGCTCCACTAACTCAGCTAGAGGAACATGGCTCACCACCTGCTGAGTCCAGACAGCCATACGGCAGTGGTGGTTTGAAGGGAGGCTCGGCCTTAACTGGCCTCTAGAAGCACCATATCCGTTGACTCTGGTCTTCTGTAGCCGCCATGGTGGAACAAGGAGGGCTTCCGAGCAGCTTATCGATTTTCATTTTGACGTAGTTCATTTCTGAATGTCTAGAAAGTACATCGCTTGGAGAGCCAGTTGGGTGTAGCGGTTAGGACTGCGGACTCTAATCTGGGAGAACCGGGCTTGATCCCCCACTCCCTCACATGCATCCATCTTGGGTCAGTCACAAGTTCTTTCAGAGCTGTTCTCTCCCAAGCAGTTCTCGAAAGAGCTCTCTCAGCCCCACCTGCCTCACAGAGTGTCTGTTGTTGGGGTGGGGGGAAGGGAAAGGAGATTATAAGCCACTCTGAGATTCTTTTGGGTAGTGAAAGGTGAGGTATAAGTCCAATCTCCTCCTCCTCTCCCTCCTCCTCCTCCTCCTTCTTCATTTCTCACTTTTCTGTCTATAGAATGTTCAGTTACCAACTATGAGTTAGGAGGTTCCTGGAGATTTGGAGGGAAGGTGGCGTTTGAGGGAGTCCACCCTTAGAAGCTGCCGTTTCCTCTTGGGGGATGGATCTATGCAGTCTGGAGAGCTACTGTAATTCTAGGAGAACTGCAGCCCCCTCTTGGAAGCTGGCGACACTAATTGAAAGGGACCACCAAGGTCGTAGTTCACCAAGGGACCCCCTCCAATGTGTGTGTTTGTTGACCTGGATAGCTCAGCTAGCTCGCTCTTGTCAGAAGAAGAAGAAGAAGAAGAAGAAGAAGAAGAAGAAGAAGAAGAAGAAGAAGAAGAAGAAGAAGAGGAGGAGGAGGAGGAGGAGGAGGAGGAGGAGGAGGAGGAGGAGGAGGAGGAGGAGGAGGAGGAGGAGATTGGATTTATACCCGCCCTTCACTTGGCATCTCAGAGCGGCTTACAAGCTCCTTTCCCTTCTCCTCCCCACAACAGACACCCTGTGAGGTAGGCGAGGCTGAGAGAGCTCTGACAGAAACTTGCCCTTTTTCAAGGACAGCTGTGTCAGAACTTGTGACTGACCCAAGGTCACATCAGCAGGTGCAAGTGGAGGAGTGGGGAATCAAACCTGGTTCTCCCAGATCAGAGTCCGTGCACTTAACCACTGAACAGGGTCAGCCCCGGTTAGCGCTTGGCTAGGAGACCACTAAGGAAGTCCAGGGTTGCTATGCAAAGGCAGGCAAGGGCAAACCCACCTTGTTCATCTCTTGCTGTGAAAACCTTATGGGGTTTTGCCATCACTGTGACTTGATGGCAAAAAACAAAGTTTGTTGAACCATCTTGTGCTGAAGTGAAGGGGAAGGAGGAGGAGGAGAGTTGGATTTATTTCCCACCCTTCACTCGGAGTCTCAGAGCGGCTTACAATCTCCTTCTCCCCACAACAGACACCCTGTGAGGTAGTTGGGGCTGAGGGAGAACTTTTGAGGACTGCTCTTGAGAGAACAGCTCTGAGAGAACTGTGACTGACTCAAGGTCACTCCAGCAGCTGCATGTGGAGGAGTGTGGAATCAAACCCGGTTCTCCCAGATTAGAGTCCGCCACTCTTAGCCACCACACCGAAAGTTCTCTAATTGACCCCAATAAATATTCCGAGGAAGGCAGATCTTTCCCAGAATTGGAATGTGAACTAACCCGGCCAAATTACCTTCCGTGCAAAGCAGAATGTTGCAAAATTAATCACCTTTAACTAACCCGGCCAAATTACCTTATGTGCAAAGCAGAGTGTTGCAAAATTAATCACCTTTAACTAACCCGGCCAAATTACCTTATGTGCAAAGCAGAGTGTTGCAAAATTAATCACCTTTAACTGGGGCAAAATGCCACCCTCCCAGTATTGCCTGGTGCTATAAAGAGGTGCATTGTCTTTCACTTTGCCTTGCATTTCTTAGAGCCTCTTCTGTCTTGCGAGTTCAAAAATCCCACCAGCATCGGCATGAATTCTTTTTGTCTCGTCTTTGCTTTTATGCTCCTACTGTCCCCGGCCGTTCCAGGTAAGGGACAACCTCCGTTTCGGGGATCTTTTTTATTTTATTTTTTAAATTTTCTTTAAAAAGCGGAATACGGAAGGGAAGAGGGGGTAGGGGAAGAGCTAGATTCATCAAGTGTCTAAAATATTATGAGTTGTTACCAGTGTTCCCTCTAAGCTGAGTTAGTGTGAGCTAGCTCACAGTTTTTTAGCCTTCAGCGCACACATTTTTTCCTTAGCTCAGGAAGGGATGGCTCCAGAGCAAACTAATTTATACAGGAGCCAAATTGCTCACCCATAACTTGAATGCCAGTAGCTCACAAAGTAGAATTTTTGCTCACAAGACTCCACAGCTTAGAGGGAACATTGGTTGTTACAGACAACAAGTAAAATCAAATATATTGTCAGATGTATTACATATTTCAAATATAGAAGCAGACAAGAAAACATCAATATTACAGTGTTTGGGGATGGGTTCTCTTTAAAAGAGTAAACGAAAACTTTCCTGACGTTAGCGATGATCCGTTAACGGTAAAAGAAATTACACCTTTAGCAGTTGAGCAAACATCTCCGCGGAAGTTTAAACCTGAATATTGTCTTAATCATTAGTTGCTGTAGATTTTCCGGGTTGTGTGGCCGTGGTTTTGGCATTGTAGGGCCTGACATTTCGCCAGTAGCTGTGACACAGAGAGAGTACTCCATCTTTCTGTGTTATACCTCTGAGGATGCCAGTCACAGCTACTGGCGAAATGCCAGGTCCTACAATGCCAAGACCACGGCCACACAACCTGGAAAATCTACAGCAACTAACACCGAGGGTTGCCAGCCTCCAGGTGGGGCCTGGGGAATCTCCAGCTGACAGAGATCAGCTTTCCTGGAGAAAATGGCTGCTTTGAAGGATGGAGGTACCACGCCACACAATCTATAGCAATTAATGAACTCTGGCCATGAAAGCCTTCGACCATATATTGTCTTAATCGTTTCTCTAAATCTAATTTTTTTTCTTGAATATTTACATCCTGGCGGAATGTAAATAAAAATATTAAAACTATAATCAATACCTTCATTGCCTTTAATATGATATTCAAATAATTCCAAAACTAAAAAGAAAAATTAGCTATTCCTGTAATATGAGTAACTAGGAATAAGGCCCGTTGTGGAAATAGATACAACGGGCTCTAGAAAGAGGCTCTGGGAGAGTGCCCCAGCTTTGGGCACTCAGTGACAATTTGGTGTGGCAATCTCAGCAGGGTATAATGACAGAGTCCACCATTTTCTCCACAGGAATTGATATTTGCTACCTGAAGAGCAGTAGTAATTTTGCGTGATCTCCAGCCCACCCCCAAGATTGGTAACAGTGGTTCCCCAGGAGGGAGTGGCTGGTTTGGAGGGTGGAGTCTATGGTATTGTATCTGTCTGAGGTCCCACCCCTCCTCAACACTCACCCTCTCCAGGTTCGACCCCTCAAATCTCCAGGAATTTCCCAACCTGGAGTTGATAACCCTATCTCCCTCCCAGCCAACCATCAGCCTCCCCCACCCTCCTAGAGAGCAGTTGTAATTTTGAGTGATCTCCAGCCCCCACCTGGAGATTGGCAACAATGGTTCTCCATCAGGGAATGGCTGGATTGGAGGGTGGAGTCTATGGCATCATACCTGTCTGAGGTGCCACCCCTTTTCAAACCTCACCCTCTCCAGGTTCCATCCCTCAAAACTCCAGGAATTGCCCATTTGGAGTTGGCAACCTGATCAGGACTCGGCCCAATGAATTTTCTCCCAAAGGCCAACATAGGTGTGGAAAGGGCCTTTTACTGACAGAGGAGAAAGTACAGGTGCCAACTCTGATTAGGGAAATACCTGGAGATTTGGGGGGGTGGATCCTGTGGAGGGCAGCATTTGGTGTGTGTGTGGAAGGACTCAGCAGGGTATAATGCCATAGAGTCTACCCTCCAAAGCAACCATTTTCTCCCAACAGCCAATGAGGGGACAGTCCCTCACAGGAGTCAAGAGAACTGTCTTCGTCAGGAGAGAGAGCTGGTCTGCCAGTAAATCTGACATGCAAATCTGTCTGAAGGGGGAGTGGATGGGGAAGAGGAGCAGACCCAGTTCCCAGCCAATGACATGCGAGTACTCTTGAGTGGTGGCTGATGGGCCAGTGGCTGAGGGAGGGCATTTTACAGCCAATGGGAGCGCATGGAATCTTACAAAACCAAAAAGATAATTATTATTATAAGGACAGATAATAAGCATGTCATCTCTGTTGAAATTCTTTCAATGATCTTCTGTTTATATAACGTCCCAGGGATCTTGAAAAGGCAGATGTTGCCTAACTTTTTCAAGTGGGACTTGCTTCTAAACTTTTTGGGGATCCACTGGTGAAGTAATGCCGCACTACTCTTTTCCTTCCCCAACATAATATGAAGGAATCTTACACTAGTTAGAACAATGAACACGTTTTGTGTTTCGGTTTTAATGTTTGCTTCCTTTGTCTCTTCCTTCGTTTCCCTAACATTCTTCCGCACTTATCTCTTCCTTCATTTTACTGTCTTCCTTTCATGATCTGCTATTGCTCTTTCTCCCTTTCTCATCCACCTCCTATTTTTCAGTCTTAGCACTTCATCTGTCCTGATTGGCAACTTCGAATGTATTTAATAGTAATATAGCAGCAAACCTTTGTTAATATAATGAAGAAATAGGGGAGGAGTTAATGTTTCCCCATAATCCATCAAAGTAGTAAAAAACCCCTCTCAGCCCTTTACATGCATAATAGTAGAATGTTAATCTGCCTTAGTGGTAGCAAATGAGGAAGTTCTGCTTGAAATGTTGAAGGGCTACTATCAGAATTATAGCTAACCTTCCTCCATAACATTTTGTGGTTGGGTCCGCCTCCTGTGACAGCCGTTTTGGTGTAGTGGTTAGGAGCACGGACTCTAATCTGGGAGAACCTCCAGCCTCCACAACCACCTACTTCATGCAGGCTTATTAACATGACCCCGCCCTCCCGGTCATGGATTGCATGTTCATTACAATCAGCTATTTAACTATTCAAGGTGTGTTAGATAATATTAATGACCTAATTATGCCTGTGTGCTGGTTAGTGCTTTAGTTAGCCAAGGCCGTTTCACTTTTTCACACACACCCTTTTCTTATCTCTGGCTTTTGTAACTATGCTCTGTCTTGCCATAATTCTGCCATTGTTCACTAACTCACGGCTGCTTTCAGCTCATTTTAACCATTTTACTTCTCTCAGGTCAGTCACAAGTTCTTTCAGAGCTGTTCTCTCACAGGCAGTTCTCAAAACCGCTCTCTCAACCCCACCTAACACAGGGTGTCTGTTGTGGGGAGGGGAAGGGAAATGAGTTTGTAAGCCGCTCTGAGACTCCTTTGGGTAGTGAAGCGTGGGGTATAAATCCAATATCCTCCTCTTCCTCCTCTTCTTCTTCCTCTTCCTCCTCTTCTTCCTCTTCTTCTTCTTCACCTTCTGTGGTTGGTTCCACATCCTGTGACAGCCATTTTGTGTTTGGGCCTACCACCATGTGTCAGGATTCCAAAAGCACCTGCAGACTGAAAAAGATTGGGGACCCCTGCTGTGGTATAATGGCTCAAGTATCGGAGTAGTCACTAGGGAACTGGATTCAAATCCCCAGTCTGCCATGAAGTTTGCTGGGCGACCTCCAGCCAATACTGCTCTCTTAGCCTCACCTTCCTCCCAGAGTTGTTGTGAGGTTATAACGGGGAAAGGTTTGCCACCTATAGAGTCCTTAGCTCCTTTGAAGAAGGGTGGGCTAAAAGAGCCCAAAACCAGGGGTTCCCACCCCCCTTTTTGGTAGGATGACCTTCAAGCAGCGTTCCCTCTAAGCTGAGATAGTGTGAGCCAACTCACAGGTTCTTAGCCTCCGGCTCACACATTTTTGTCTTAGCCGAGGAAGGAGGGCTCCAGAGCAAACTAATTTATGCAGTAGCCAAAGGGCTCACTTACAGCTTTAATGCCAGTAGCTCACAAAGTAGAATTTTTGCTCACAAGATTCCACAGCTTAGTGGGAGTGTTGCCCAGAAGTTCAAATTACTTTGTATGGTAACCCAAATTTTTGGGTGCCCTAGGAAAACCATGATCTTGGTCACCCATCTGTTCCAGTATTCTGTTTTCGATCGTGCCCAGCCAGATGTTTTGAGAAGCCAACAAGCATCACACAAAAGGGTACAGCTGCCCTCGCTCTGAACCCCAAGCAAGTGGGAATTCATCTCTGGACAAGAGACCTGCCATCAGGGAGGGCTGAGTAAAACACTAAATCACTGTTCATAATGTTACAATTTCCCCGTTTTTATATTATGCTAAGTGTGAATTTTTAAAGTATTTCTAGAATGATTCATTAACAAAAATACAACTTAAGCATTAACCATGAAGCTCAACAGTACATTCAGAATGATGTCACTTCTGTAGAAATATTTACAGCCAATAATGAGGTCTTATTTTAGGCACAAGTTCCTAATCTAATATACTAATTACGAAAACAACTAAGACAAACAACAGTATCCTAGTAATCATTCCATTTGCATATTCTTCATCAGGTACTGAAGGCAGTATTGATGCCATGCTACTGTGTTTAAATTCTGGTGACTGGGAATTGCCAGTATTAAACTATGATGTGACTAGGTCTACAATACATTTCAAATGGCAAAGTAGCGTGGCACCGATATAGTATATGAACTAATACTAAGAATCTTGAAACATTGCCTTCAGTACCTCAAGATTGTGATGAATCAACAGCAGACAAACCTGATGAAGAATACGCAAACGGAATGGGGCAATTTTTTTCTGGTGGGGCTGAAGTTCTCAGTGCAGAAAGAAAAGCCAGAATTCTGAGGATTATGACTCAGCTTTCCATTCTACATAGGTGCTGTTATGGTAGCAATCATCCTTCGCTTATTAACTGTTTAACTAAAAGAAAGCTGTTACCAGGATAGATCTCTAAATTGCAAACTGTCAACCACTTTAGATGACAGTTCTCAGCTGCTGCAAGTTAAATCACTTCTGCCAACCTAAGCAACAGTTCTGAGAACAAGGTGACAGGTGGGGGGTGATGACTTCTGTAGTCAAGAAAGCCAACACTTAGGCAGGAAAACTCTCTTAAAGGAGACCAGTTTCTTGACACAAAGTTAGAAGGGATCCCAGAGGTCACCTACTCCAACCTCCCCCCCCCGCTCAGTGTGGGAATTAGTCAATTACTGCACCCCACTATGCTTAAAGGAGTGCACATCTTTTAAAAAATGTTTTTAAATGATTGAAAAAAGCATTGGCAGGAGGCATTCTTGTGGGGCTGTGCCTTTGAGAAAGGGGGCAGAGCCCCCAAAGCCCCAAGGTAGCTACAGGCCTGCACAGAAAGGAGAAGCTGAGCACTTGGCATATATAACAACATGGTTTTCGGACCAATATCTTCTGGTTCCTTGAACGCCAATATCATTTGTCACAAGCAGGGGGCGCTCTAGGCACAAAAATTAGCCTTCACAAAGTACATCCCTGGCATTTTGAGATGCAACAGTTTCATTTGGCCTGTGAAATATTACAGAGATACTTAAGAGGAATTTCTGGAACTGCCCAGCGGCATGCAATAAAACTTTGTCCCTCTAACACACCTGTGCACTTGGATTGTGACGGTGCACATGGTTTGCGGTTCAGAGTCGCATTCCGTGACATTTACTGCTGCGATACTATGCAGAATCACACCACTCTAATTTATCTCAGTGGGTTTAGACGGGAGTAACTCCACATAGGATTGCACGGCAAGAGGCCTGCGTAGAACAGGAGAAAACCCTCAGTACAGGGAATCTGACAGCATTAATGCGGAAGACTTGAATTTTTGAACTGCAAAGAGGTTCTTTTATAAACACCCTCCCGCCAGAATTGCACATCGTAAGAACATAAGAGAAACCAGAGCTGGATCAGGCCAATGGCCCATCCAGTCCAATGTTATGTCACACGGTGGCCAAAAATACCAGGTGCCATCAGGAGGTCCACCAGTGGGGCCAGGACACTAGTAGCCCTCCCACTGTTGCCCCCCCCGCCCCCAGCACCAAGAATGCAGTGCATTTCTTGCCCCAGACCGAGAGTTCCTATCTATAAAGGAACTATAAAGGTAAAGGTTTCCCTTGCTCGAAAGCCAGTTGAATCCGACTCTAGGGTTGCGGTGCTCATCTCCGTTTCAAAGCCGAAGAGCCAGCGCTGTCCGAAGACGTTTCTGTGGTCATGTGGCCTATCTATACCTCGTGGCTAATAGCCTCAGATGGACCTCTGCTCCATATACTTATCCAATTCCCTCCTGAAGCCGTCCATGCTTGTAGCTGCCACCACCTCCTGTGGCAGTGAATTCCATGTGTTAACCACTCTTTGGGTGAAGAAGGACTTCCTTTTATCCATTCTAACCCGACCGCCCTGCAATTTCATTGAGTGCCCACGAGTTCTTGTCTTGTGAGAAAGGGAGAAAACCACTTCTTTCTCGACCTGCTCTATATCTTGGTCCCTGCTCTACAGTTGCCATTTCCACGTTGGGAGATACCTGGAGATTTGGGGGTGGGGTGAAGCCTGAGGAGGGCGGGTTTTAGGGTGGGAGGGACTTCAACGGGGTATAATGTGATAGAATCTGCCTTCCAAAGCAGCCATTTTCTCCAGGGGGACTGATTTTTGTAGTCTGGAGACTGAGGGATTGAGGGGAGGCAGGATTGCCCTCTTGAAGTATGTGGGAAGGTAACAGTGTTCCGTGCGCCTTGGTGTTTAGTCATGCTAGCCACATGACCACGGAAATGTCTTCGGACAGCGCTGGCTCTTTGGCTTTGAAATGGAGATGAGCACCGCAACCCTAGAGTCGGATTGACTGGCTTTCGAGCAAGGGAACCTTTACCTTTACTTACTTGTTTTTATGAAAAATTGTACAACTTTATATTATAAAGTCACCATGTAACAATATCCCAAATCTAAGCCACGTAACAACGCAACACTCCATACAGAAAGCCAACCAAGTTAACGACAGTCCATATTCATAGATGTCTATGAGAGCCAGTTTGGTGTAGGGGTTAGGAGCATGGACTCTAATCTGGGAGAACTGGGTTTGATTCCCCACTCCTCCACATGCAGCCGCTGGTGAGACCTTAGGTCAGTCACAAGTTCCCTCAGAGCCATTCTCTCACAAGCAGTTCTTGAAAGAGCTCTCTGAGCCCCACCTACCTCACAGGGTGTCTACTGTGGGGAGGGGAGGGGAAGGGAAAGGAGATTGTAAGCTGCTCTGAGAATCCTTTGGGTAGTGAAGGGTGGGGTATAAATCCAACCTCCTCCTCCTCCTCCTCCTCCTCTTCTTCTTCTTCTTTATATATAACTAATAGCACTTTAGGATCTTAGGATTTTATCTGTACTGTATTGTTTAAAATGTTTTATATGGTTTAATTGGCAATTGGTGCCAACGCTGTAAACCGCCCTGAGCCCATTTGTGGGGAGGGCGGGGTATAAATTGAATAAATAAATTCTTCTTCTTCTTCTTCTTCTTCTTCTTCTTCTTCTTCTTCTTCTTCTTCTTCTTCTTCTTCTTCTTCTTCTTCTTCTTCTTCTTCTTCTTCTTCTTCTTCTCCTTCTTCTTCTCCTTCTTCTTCTCCTCCTCCTCCTCCTCCTCCTCCTTCTTCTCCTCCTCCTCCTCCTCCTCCTCCTCCTCCTTCCTGAATATGGACTTTTATTAACTTGCTTGGCCTTCTGTATGAAATGTTGCGTTGTTATGTGGCTTATTTTGGGGACATTGTTATCTAGTGACTTTATAATATAAAGTTGTACCATTTTTTTTAAATAAAAACAACTTTTTATTGTTTACTGGAGGGGGCAGCAGTGGGAGGGCTTCTAGTGCCCTGGCCCCACTGCTGGACCTCCTGATGGCACCTGGTATATTTTGGCCGCTGTGTGACAAGAGTGTTGGACTGGATGGGCCATTGGCCTGATCCAACACTGGCTTCTCTTATGTTCTTCTGTTCTTAACTTCCAGATGGTGGTTGGGTATCTCCCACTGTTACAACTGATATCCAGGCAATAGAGATCAGTTCCTCTGGAAGAGGAACTGCTGCTTTGGAAGGTGGACACTGCGGCATTATATCCCATTGAAGCCCCCTCCCCTCCTCAAACTCCACCCTCCTCAGGCTCCGCCCCCAAATCTCCGAGTATCTCCCAATCCAGAGCTGGCTGCCTTAGTTCCATTCAGGGCTCTTTTCGCAGCAGTAACTCCTTTGCATATTAGGCCACACACCCCTAATGTAGCCAATCCGCCAAGAGCTGACAGAGCTCTCCTTACAGGGGCTACTGTAAGCTCTTGGCGGATTGGCTACAGCAAGGGCGTGTCGCCCAATATGCAAAGGAGTTCCTGAGCCCTGGACATTACAGCGCCTCTCACACCATGAAGGTAGCTTAAGGGGAGGCCATTAGAATCTCAGTGCTGTCTAAGAAACATTTGGCTCAGCAAATCTATAATCCTCTGTGTCGACTCTTATCTGCCAATGCGCGATTCCAATAAGCGCCTCCTCGAATACACAACCAAATCATGAAGCTTAGTAAGATTTTCTTGTTCTCTCTCTCTTCTTCTTCTTCTTTTGCAAATAATACAGATCCGGATACTCTCATTTGCCTGAGGTATAACAATTTCTGTGCCACTTTGATGTGCCCCTTCTTCTACGTAGAAAACGGAACCTGTTACAACAAACAACAGAAATGCTGCTCGCTCTGGCTATAAAGCCAACCCCGCTGGCCCTTTGGGGGAACGGTTTGTCGGAAACCGGCATGTCGTCTTGCAATGCAACTGCCGTCCTTGTCTTTCTCTGTCTGTCTGTCTGTCAATTTATCTAATGTAAATAAATGACATATGTATTATTTTCCCATAAATTAAAAAAACACCTTCAAACGACTACTGGTGTCATGTATGCGGGCTGCCACCAGGGGTCTGCGGTCACAGGTCGGAGCTTAGCTCCTTGGGACAAAGGAAATCGTAGGATCCTAGTTCACCCGGTATGCACCAATAGCAGGGGTCTTTTGGTGCCGGAGCGCGCCGGAGCACCGCTCCGGCAGCCCAGAATGGCGGTGGCGGCAAGCCCCGCCCCCAGCTCCACGCATTGAAGCGCTGCGGCCCTGGGCCGGCCCGAAGAGGCCCATCTCCAGCTTCCCGGGGCCCGTGCTCCCGCGCTGCAGCCCCGGGACGGCCGGAAGAGGCCCGTTCTTGGGCTCCCAGGGCCCGCGCTCCCCCGCTGCAGCCCTGGGCCGGTCGGAAGAGGCCCGTCCTCGGCCTTCTGGGGACCGCGCTCCCACGCTGCAGCCCCAGGACGGCCCAAAGAGGCCCGTCCTCAGCCTCCCGGGGCCCGCGCTCCCAAGTTGCAGCCCCTGGATGGCCTGAAGTGGCCCGTCCTCAGCCTCCCGGGGCCCATGCTCCCATGCTGCGGCCCCTGGACGGCCCAAAGAGGCCCGTCCTTGGCCTCCCGGGGCCCGCGCTTCCGCTCTGCGGCCCTGGGCCGGCCGGAAGAGGCCCGTCCTCGGCCTTCCGGGGCCCGCGCTCCCGCGCTGCAGCCCCGGGACGGCCCGAAGAGGCCCGTCCTCGGCCTCCAGGGGCCCGCGCTCCCATGTTGCAGCCCCTGGACGGCCTGAAGTGGCCCGTCCTCAGCCTCCCGGGGCCCACGCTCCCATGCTGCGGCCCCTGGACGGCCCGAAGAGGCCCGTCCTTGGCTTCCCAGGGCCCGCGCTTCCGCTCTGCGGCCCTGGGCCGGCCAGAATAGGCCCATCTCTGGCCTCCCGGGGCCCGTGCTCCCGTGCTGCGGCCCTGGGACGGCCTGAACACGCTCATCGTCGGTCTCCTGGGGCCTGCGCAGCTGCTTTGTGGCCCTGGGCCAGCTGGAAGAGTCCTGTCCTTGGCCTCCCAGGGCCCACACTCCCACACTGCGGCTCTGGGACGGCCCAAAAAGGTCCATCGCCAGCCTCCCGGGGCCCGTGCTCGTGCACTGCAACCACAGGCGGGCTCGAAAAGGCCTGTCTCTGGCCTCCCGGTGCCCACGCTCCCATGCTGTGGCCCCGGGTGGGCTTGAAGGAGCCTGTCTCTGGCCTCCCTGTGCCCGCGTTCCTGCGCTGTGGCCTGGGCTGGCTCGAAGAGGCCCGTCTCCAGCCTCCCGGGGCATGCACTCCCACGCTGTGGCCCTGGGCCAACCCGAAGAGGCCTGTCCCTGGCCTCCCGGGGTCTGTGCTGGAGCTCTGCAGCCCGGGGGAAGGCACTGATGGTGGTAAGTGAGGGATCTGGGGGTGGGTGCTTGATGGCAGGTGGGAAAGCCTTCCTCCCTCTCGCCTTCTTTGCCCTCTTTCCTTCTCTCCTTTCCTTTCCCTTTTCCTCCTTCTTTCCCTCTCTCTTTCTTTCCCTCCTCTCTTTTTCCTCCTTTTGTTCTTTCCTTTTCCTCTTTCCCTCCTCTCTCTTTCTTTCCCTCCTTTCGTTCTCTCCTTTTCCTTCTTCTTTCCTTCTCTCTTTTTATCCCATATTTCGTTCCTTCTTTCCTTCTCTTTCTTTCCCTCTTTCCTTCTTTCTACTCTCTCTTTCCTTCCCTCTTTCCTCCTGTGGCCCAACTCTTCCCTTCCCCGCTGGCTGGGGAAGGGAGGCTTCCCCTCTTTGCATCCCCTTCTGACATCACTTCCGGTGATGTCAGGGATGTGGCATATGCTAATGAGCTATTATGCTAATAACCTAGTAGCTTATGCTAATGAGCTCCTGCAGCTCTTTTTCTAGGAAAAGACCCCTGACCAATAGTATCTTGGTGGGAAAGTCAAACCCTCCAGTGGGACTGTGGGTGTACCAGGTGCGTGTGTGTATATAGTTGGCCTTGCAGGGCCATTTGGTTGTCTTGTTGTGAAGTACCAATAAACGCATCAGACTGCGTGTCGTAATCTGAGTCCTCCATGTGGCCAACCCAGTACTTTACAAGTTCTAATTATAATGATTTATGATGCTACTGTACATAGAACTCCCCGACAGTTAGAGAGGTTCCGTAGTGCCCTTTGTGTTGGATGCAAAGAAATAGGCAATTGCATACACTGCTGTTACGATTGCCCTGTTAGTAGCATCATTCTGGGACAAAATAATAGAAGAAATAAGGATCATAGGCCCCGGTCATACGGGCCAGAAAACGTGGGGGGGGAGGCACGGCTGTTCATACCGGAGCAAAATAAGGTGCGGTAGCCTGATCACATGGTCTGCCGAGTTGCCACGCTCCAGCTCTGAGCGCCAATCACACTGTGATGCTGCAGCGGGGCAAAAAAGCAACACAGCACGAGCACACAAGCTGCGCTGGTGTAATGTGCGTATGCGCCATTGGGGGCGGGCTGCTGTTGGTGTCTTATGGGTGCGCATGCGCCATTTGCCGTTGGTGTGCATCCCATGGAAACTTACAACATCCGGTTTGCCCTGGGACATGGGCGGGCATCGGATGCCGCGGGATACTGGCGCTCCCGTGATCAGACGCCGGCCTTTGCCCCGGGGTTTCCAGAAACTAGTGCTCCTTTCCTGGTAGTTTTTTATTCCGCAGCTTTGGAGGAAAGCTACGCCTCCCAGATGTTCCTGTGTGATCCCGCCCGGAAACCCCGCAGGGCTACCATGTTTTTGGCGGGGCAAATGCTCCGTGTGACTGGGACCATAACTGAACATAAGACAGATAAATCCCCGGAAGCACTACTTCTAAACCTCAGAGAGGAAACCGACCTATGCACTACACAAAGGAAAAGAAACAGCCTATTACTATTTGCAGCCAAAACCACAATAGCATCTACCTGGAAATCCACAAACAATCTAAGCGTCATCCTCTGGTATAAAAACTTTGGAACATATACATAATGGATAAAACCTCAGACACTCTGAAACAAAACAAATCTAAAGGTGAACACAATGATATTACAAGATTATGGTCTCCCATATTAGCACATCTAACCACTAAAGGAACAATACCTGATGTAATGAACACTCTTCACCTCATTTAGCACTCTCAAAAGGTATTATAGACATACTGTACGGACAGCACATAATGGAAAGTATCACTCTTTAGGCTTTTAGATTAGACTCTTAAGCTCTCATGTCCTAAGGTTTGACTTGTAAGACATTGGAGAACGGCATCCTTAGACTAGACTATATAGAGCTATATTTATTTGTATGTATAAAATAATATACGCAGGCTATATGTACATGCTTATCCTGTTGTTAATCTTGTTAATGAAAAATGAATAAAACCATTTTTAAGGGGGGAAAAAAGAGGTTCCGTAGTGGAACAGGCTGCCTTGGAACGTGGAGGGCTTTCCTTCTTTGGAGGTTTTTAGTAAAGGTAAAGGTTTCCCATGCTCGAAAGCCAGTCGAATCTGACTCTAGGGGGCAGTGCCCATCTCCGTTTCCAAGCCGAAGAGCCAGCGCTGTCTGAAGACTTCTCCGTGGTCATGTGGCCGGCATGATTAGATGCCGAGGCACACGGAACGCTGTTACCACCCCACCAGACTGGTACCTACTTATCTACTTGCAATTTCTTGCTACCAGACTGCTAGGTTGGCAGAAGCTAGGGCCAAAGACGGGAGCTCATGCCATCACACAGCACTCGGGTCTTGAACTGCCGAACTAATTACCTAGATAAAATCTCAGCATACATGGATGCATCACAGAATATCTTACGGTTTAAGGGTTAGAATCTGAGTACGTTACACAAAAGACATTATCTCAGCCCATATTTTCGTTGTAGAGAACAGAAATCCAGCTACAGAAGAAGAAGAAGAGGAGGAGGAGGAGGAGACTGGATTTATACCCCGCCCTTCACTACCTGAAGGCGTCTCAGAGTGGCTTACAATCAGTGCTCCCTCTAAGCTGTGGTGCCTTGTGAGCAAGAATTCTACTTTGCGAGCTTACTGGCGTTAAAGTTGTGAGCGAGCGATTGGGCTGCTGCATCAATTAGTTTGCTCTGGAGCCATCCCTTCCTGAGCGAAGATGAAAATCTGTGAGCTGGAGGCTAAAAAAACCCTGAGCTAGCTCACACTAGCTCAGCTTAGAGGGAACATTGCTTACAATCCCTTTCCCTTCCCCTCCCCACAACAAACACCCGGTGAGGTAGGTGGGGGCTGAGAGAGCTCTCTTGAGAACTGCCCTTGAGAGAACAGCTCTGAGAGAAGAAGAAGAAGAAGAGGAGATTGGATTTATACCCCACCCGTCACTTGGAGTCTCAGAGTGGCTTACAAACTCCTTTCCCTTCCCCTCCCCACAACAGACACCCTGTGAGGTAGGTGGGGCTGAGAGAACTCTCACACAAACTGCTCTTTCAGGAACAGCTGTGCCAGAGCTTGTAACTGACCCAAGGTCACATCAGCAGGTGCAAGTGGAGGAGTGGGGAACCAAACCCAGTTCTCCCAGATTAGAGTCCGCACACTTAACCACTACACCAAACTGGCTCACAAAGAGAAGTTGTGACTGACCCAAGGTCACACCGGAAGCTGCATGTGGAGAAGTGGGGAATCAAACCCGGTTCTCCCAGATCAGAATCTGCGCTCTTAACCATGGCACCATATAGTAGTCCTTTGGTCGACCCTCAACCAACAAGATGTTTATGGTTGTTTTATATATGATATATGGTTGTTTTATATATGCGTTTTTATGTGAGCCGCCCTGAGTCTGTCCCGCAGGGAGGGTGAGGTATAAATTGAATAAATAAATAAATAAGATTTTGAGAGTCTTCTGCTCAGAGAACAGTGTTTCCCCCCCCACCACCAGCATTCAAGTTCCAATCTCAGAGTGCCTGTATATAAAATCTACAATGGAAAAAACGTGTGAATCAATGTTTCAGTCAAGTTAGCTTAGCAAAGACCAGCTCTACAACTGGATGGAACGTTTCTAAAAATCCATGTATCGTCCTGATCTAGTGGTGGGTGGACTGCTTACATCCGAATCAGAATATACCCATTCAAGTAGAGTCATTGACAATATCCAAAATTATTCAATATTTCAAAATGATTCAACTGTAAACAATGGCGGTCTCTAGGCCCTGTTACTCTTTCGCTAGAGTTGCCACTTCTAGGTTAAGAAACGTCTGGAGATTTGAGAGTGGGTCACTTCCGGCCACTGGGAAGGTTTGGTGTCAAGCCAACCTCCTCCGGGTACAGCTGGCTAGATTCTTGACAGTTTCCCTGCCCGTTATCTTACCATCTACAAGGTCAGAACAGTCGGTATCTGGAAGACATTTCCTCCCAGTCCTCCGGGAACAAGGAGGACCGCCTTCGGTTCTTATCAGTACGCTTGCAGAATGTTCCAGCAATGCCCTTCTGCCATTTACGCTGGCCAAACTGGAGAAATGAAAGAGATGTGCCATCAGACATTAAAAATGGAAACACTCAGAGACCAGATGGAGAACACTTTTCACAGGCTCTAGAGGGAGATATTATCTTGTCTGAACAAAAAAACGTAGGAAGTTATATACCGATCCGACACAAAGACGGTTTGTCACTTTGCCTGAATCACGTTCCAGTTTGCTATGTCATCCCAATGATGCCATGTTTAGTTTTTCTGCTATTCATCGCTGCTTAAAATAATAAACAGTGCCCACAAGTAGTCCAGATTTAGAATCCTGGTTTGTGTTCTTACGAGGGGAAAACTAACTCCAGTTCTACCTGGGGCCTGAATTTGGACGTTAACAGTCCGTGGGGAGTTCAAGGTTTCCCAAACTCGGAAGTCTCCAATTGCCCTTTGTGCACCAGAACAGGAGGCTATTTGTACATCTGTGGTATAGGGCTCGAAAATGGGTTTTATATTGTTAAAAGTCTATATAAGGAAAGATTAAAAGTAGGCTTGCCAGTCTCCAGGTGCAGCTCGGAGATCTCCCAGAATTACAACTGATCGCCAGACAACAAGGATCAATTCTCCTGGAGAAAATGGCTGCTTTGGAGGGTGGGCTTTATGGTATTATAGCCCATTTAAATCCCTCCCCTCCCCAAATCCCGCCCTCCACAGGCTCCGCCCCCAAATCTCCAGAAATTTTCCAACCTGGAGTTGGCAACCCTATATGTAAAAGCAAAACACACAGAGACAGAGAAAGTTCAAAATACTGAGGGGGGGGAAGATGGTAAAGGCTTGCTTCCTATTTGTTAATTGTTAGTAATCGAAAAGGAGCTTTGTGCTGATTGGATGAGATGGAGCTTCTCAGCCAGGATTGGGTGAGAGTGAGAGGGGGGCACTTTTCCGGTTGGAAGCAAAGTGACAGTTGGGAAATGGCAGTTGGAAATGACAGTTGGAAGGGGGAGGGGTCTGAAGAGGAGAGAGCTGATTTCTCTCAAGACAGGGTTAGAGTTATAGGGGAAGAAACAGGATCAGTTAGAAGTAGGGCAGAATGTGTTTCTCTTCTGTTTAAGCCTTAGAAAACGTTGGCTTCAGTGGTTGGAATTTTTTTTTTTTTAATTTAAAAGGGACAAAGTCTAATTTGACTTCCTCTTCGCAGCTATGCATTAAACACCTGCTAAATTCGATTTTGAAAACGGAGTAGCGATGCAGTTTGTACAACCCTTCCGCCTAATGCATGACAACACAAAATGCCTCGACTTTTGATATCACAATAAATTCATTTGTTTTTAACCACAAAATGCACGACAGCAGAAAGTTCTCTGTTGCGATTTTCAGTGAAGGGGAAAGCCTTCTTCCTGGATGAGCCGTAAAGGCATTGGTAACTGCCCCAAGAGTGAGAAAAAAATTAAATTATCGTATGGCATTGTGTGTAGAGTAGCCAGGAGATCTGCAGATTGTCTGGCAGCTACAAGTTCTAGCTCTTAGTGTTATGCACCACTAGGTGGCAGGCTAGACATTTTTTTGGGCTGAGAGAGCTCCGAAAGAACTGTGACTGATCCAAGATCACCCAGCTGGCTTCATGTGGAGGAGTGTGGAATTGAACCCAGTTCTCCAGATTAGACTCCGCTGCTCTTAACCACTACAGCACACTGGCTCTCCCCAAGAGTGGAAGTGATCAGTAATGCATATATAATATAAGCTAGAAATGGGCCTTGACTCACAAACTGATATCACAATAAATTTATTCATTTTAAAGCTGCCACACGACTCTGTTATTCTGGATGATGCAGACTGACGTGGCTATGGTAATAGGTTGGCAGAGTTTAAATACGCACAGGAAGTGGAGCACTGACTGTTTAGAGAAAAAATAAGTAGGTTTATTATAAAAGAACAAACTGTTGTATAGAACATACAGAGAGAACGCCTAAACTAACCAGTCAAACTGCTGTAAAAGGGACAAAGAGCAACAGGAAGTTCTGCAGGAGCAGGAAGTCTCCAGAAGAGCCAATCAGTACATAATGTGGAATTATGGGCAGTCCCTAATCTTGCCGTGCCAGCTACAAGGCCTTCAGCTGTCCCCCTTTAGGGAGATCTTCATATCTTCTCAATAAGGCTGCACTACAGGCCTTGCATATTCCAACATAATAGAGGCTGCTTAGCTTCAGATATCCTGGCTTATTTCAATAAAGTCATTTTTATTCTGTGAGGCATGGTTCAGTGTTACTTTTTAAACAGGTACTTAAAAAAAAAGCTATGAAGAAGCCTCTGCTCAAAATTAATGAAGGTAAAAATCGGTTGAGAGTGGTTGAAAGTTCAGGTTATAACGTTAGGAAGAGCGGGACAGTGTTGCTATTAACCTCCAGGAGTGCGGGGGTGGTGGAGAACTCCCAGAATTGCAACTGATCTCTGCAGCTGGCAGAGATTCGTTGCCCCGGACAAAATGGCTGGTTTGGAAGCTAGACTGTATGGGAGGAGCCCCTAGAGTGGTGCCTGGGAGAAACACGGTGCCCGTCAACACCTTCCCTGGCATCCACCAAGTTATTTTAGAAAGTGGATGGGGTCGTGTGGGGTTCTTGCCCAGCATGGCTTCTGATAGGCCACTGGAGATCTGACACAGGGGATTGGGCGCATGCACAAAATGGCTGCCATAGGAAGTAGAGTAAAGCACACATAGGAAGAAGAAGAAGAAGAAGAAGAGGAGGAGGAGGAGGAGGAGGAGGAGGAGGAGGAGGAGGAGGAGGAGGAGGATGAGATTGGATTTATACCCTGCCCTTCACTTAGAGTCTCAGAGCGGCTTACAAACTCCTTTCCCTTCCCCTTCCCACAACAGACGCCCTGTGAGGCAGGTGGGGGTGAGAGAGCTCTTCCCAGAACCTTGAGAGAACAGCTCTGACAGAACTATAGCTTGCCCAAGGTCATCCAGCAGCTGCAAGATTAGAGTCCCTGCACTTAACCACTACATCAAATAGGAAGCCCATGTTAGGAGATGTACTTTGAAAATGCTTTTATTTGTTATTTTCTAACCTGCACACACACACCAGAATGGTGCTTGCAAGCGTCTTTGCATTGGGAGAAATGTATGCTTTGTTGGATGTGACTCTCTGCACTAGAAAGGTACCACAGCCTGTACTTTCATGCAAATGAAGTTGCACACACACACCTCACATACCTCTACCCAGCAGACATTGGGAACAAGAAAGCATCTCCATTATGGTCTGCCAGAAAGATGTATAAACGACAACCTGTCCACCATTGAGGAATCTGAATTCCACATGTAACCCACAGGATGCTTGGCATTTGCATGTGTTAAGACTGTTTCCTGTTTTGTCACTTGGACCAAGCCAGAGACATCTGCACGTCCAAGGTTTCCATGACAACCCATCTTTGCACCTTGGACCAAATGCTATCTTTAGTAAAGGTGTAGACTTTCAATATTGCCCCACCTTAGTAGGAGGGTACCCCACATCCTATAGCCAATGGTATAAGGGATGGGATGGACCAGAGAGACCCCAAGCCAGCCCCCAATACTAGCTGATAAAACAAGATGCAACTTTTGTTCTGGGTCGTCGTCGTCGTCGCCTTGGCCATCCCCCAACCTTACATCTACTATAGGTAACTTTCATGTGCTCTCTTGGAATCCGGACCAAGAGACCCTTTGCACATGTTGGCAGGTTCCAGCTGTGTAAAGTAAGAGTTTCCCTTAGTTAGAACCTATCCTTATATTCTTCACTGTGGAAAGGTCGAGCTACAGGATCAGATAAGTATTATGTGTACTCCCTTCCTAAATACTTCTAGTTTAAAACCCCAAATTGTTTTCCATTTCTACTGTAACTAAAAGAACTTGTGTGTATGTGTGAGTGCATCTGTTTTGTTTGCCTGCGTACTAAAAAGATATTATTCAGTAAGGAGAATCTTTGATTTTACTTAAGAAACCTTGTCAAGTGTTCTCTTTGGGGAAACGGATTCTTGGGACGAAGTAGCTTTCTCTGTATCCATAGACCAGTAACTCAAATAAGTTAGTCCGGCCACTGCGTAGATAAGCAGTTCGGCTAACACCCAAGTGCTGTGAGAAGAGGGATAATCGTAAAAATCCACTTTGAAAGAGAAGTGAGACTAAATTAGGTTTGCCAGGTCCAAAGGACACACTGGCAGGGGACTTGCCGGGAGACTCTGGAAGAGGGAAGGAGCACACCGCACCTACCTCACCTCTGGGTGACGTGGGGACACTGGGGGGGGGGGAGGAAACACTGTTTTTTGGGCAAAAATATTGTTTGAAGCTGATTCTACCATAGAAGCTAATTCTACCGTCTGATTCTAATTCTACCACTTCTGGGTGACTGATGTTATACACCGATGGTCCATGCAACTGCTTCACAGAGGAGGAGGAGAAGAAGAAGAAGAAGAGGAGGAAGAGGAGGAAGAGGAGGAGGAGGAGGAGGAGGAGGAGGAGAGTGGATTTATACCCTGCCCTTCACTTGGGTGGATAACAAGCATGAGATTCCCTTGTGAATGGCCCGACGCCGTTCTCCCACCAAACTTAGGCCAATAAAGCACCAGCATGTAACAAAGATGGAGTTACCCCAGCCATACATTTAGGGAAAATGAAAACGAAAGTGTGGCTGCAGACTTTGTGGCGCCCTCAGGAATGAAATTGGGATGTGATCCGTTTGGTCCATTTCTAAAATTTAGAGATCATTTGGACTAGTTATGCTTCCAAGGCTAATAAACCAGCCATGTTTGGATCGGGTTTTGGTTGCCTGCAGTCCAAACGCACACCCTTTAATGCAGATAGGCATTTCAGACTTGGTGCATAGAAATGGCAGAAGGATTATTCAGTTCCGACGGATTGCCTTTGTAATCTACTAGTGTAACCATTAACTGAAATAAATGATGGTGTTTGCATTTGAAAACAAGCGCTGTTATCTTTCCACTGAACCTGTCTGAATAAAGAAATGTTTTAACCCACATGGTTCGCTGTACCTTACTACCATGTTCTTGGTTCATAGCCTTCTGTGATGCTGATACCACGCCTCAGCGTTATTAATAATGTCAGGAACTGTTGGCAGGTTTATCTGGGAACCCTTTGTGTAGGGTGTGTTTGGTAATGACATGAGTGGGAAGACCTGAATATCCAATCTGGTATTCAGCAGTTAGTTATTAGTTATTACAGCAAGCGGCCAACGATTTCTCTGGAAGGCCAACAAACCAGGTCACAGAGACCGAGGCTCTCTCCTAATGTTGCTTCCTAGCACTGGGTTGCAGAGGTTTTTGCCTCTGAATATGGAAGTTCCCTTTACTCACCATGGCCGGTAGCCTTTGACACACCTAGGGTTCAATATGTTGTTGAAGGCTTTCACGGCCGGAGGTCATTAGTTGCTGTAGATTTTCTGGGTTGTGTGTCTTGGCATTGTAGGACCTGAAGGAAACCTCCTCAGGAAACAATCCATAGACAAAAGAACCTCCTCAGGAAAGCTCCTCCATTAGCATGTTCATAGCCTGAAGAACTCCTACAAAATAATGACTCCTACAAGATAAAGACCCTCCTCAGGAAAGCTCCTCCTTTAGCATGTTCATAGCCTGGGGAACTCCTACAAGATAATGACTCAGCCCTACCCCACCTTCCGGGGTAGATATAAATTACCTGCCTACCATTTTTCTGCTCACCTTGACACAGAGAGTACTCCATCTTTCTGTGTTATACCTCTGAGGATGCCAGCTACTGGCGAAACGTCAGGTCCTACAATGCCAAGACCACGGCCACACAACCCAGAAAAATCTACAGCAACTAACACCGAGAGTTGCCAGCCTCCAGGTGGGGCCTGGGGACCTCCAGCAGATATCAGCTCCCCTGGAGAAAATGGCTGCTTTGAAGGGTGGAGGTACCATGCTGAGGCCCCTCCCTTCCCCAAACCCCGCCCTCTTCTGGATCCAACCCCAAAGTCTCCAGGTATTTCCCAAACCAGACCTGGCAACCCTAGATGCACCTCTCCTCCGTGAGTGCCTTGATTTCACCTGCAAAGGGCCTTTGGTATAGTTTCTCCCATAAAAAGGGTGGAGGGACCCTGGTAGAAACATCTGAGATGCGGTGACATTGCCAATCAAAGGGAGCCGGACACAACCCAGCAGGGGCGCCAGGTTCCCTGGTGGGAGATGGGGGCTGTAGGGGTGCTAGATCCAGGTTGGGAAACTCCTGAAGATTTGGGGGTGTGGAGCCTGGGGAAGACAGGGTTCTCAGTGGGGGTACAATGCCACAGATTCCACCTTCCAAAGCATCCATTTTCTCCAGCGGGACTGATTTCCATAGTCTGGAGATGAGCTGCAATTCTAGGGGGTCTTCAAGTCCCACCTGGAAGCTGGCATCACTAAGACCAAGTAGCTTATTGTCTGGCTCTAACATGTCCCATCCCCGACTTGGATAGCCCAGGCTAGCCTGATACCACCAGATCTCAGCAAGCTAAGCAGGGTCGGCCCTGGCAAATATTTGGATGGGAGGCCTCCAAGGAATACCAGGGCCACGATGCAGAGGCAGGCAATGGCAAACCACCCCCTCGGAAACCTTACGTGGTTGCCGTAAGTCGGCTGTGGTTTGACAGCACTTCCCATTTCCACACACTTGATGTAAACAACCGCCAAGATCAGGATTTGAGCGTCACGTGGAACGAAACGTATAATATTACTGTTTATTACACTCATTATAGGTAGAAGTAGGTGGTTTCTCTAGTCAAAGACATCTATGCTGTTTTTCTTACAGTGTGTCCCAATGAACCATTTCTTTGCCCTTTCTTGTTTGGTGGATGGTCCAGCTCTTCAGGGAGAATATTATTCACCAAGTCTGTGAGCTGTCAAACCTGTTCCAACTACCTCACGGCGCCGTTAACCTTTTCTCCCAACTCAAGGCATTGCTACCAAGGTATTCTGACTTCCCACGTTCCCTTGTAAGATTGTTACTAGAACCAGGGCTATTTTGGGGCAGGAACGCACAGGAACGGAGTTCCGGCTGGCTCCTGAGTTGGCCACGCCCAGCACGAACTCATTAGCATAACAGGCCACACCCAACAGCAGAAATTCATTAGGATTGGCTACATTAGGGGTGTGTGGCCTAACATGCAAAGGAGTTCCTGCTACAAAAAAAGCCCAGGGTTTTGACAGCAAACAAGGTAAACAGAATAAGAAGCAAAAGGTGGGGGTGGCTGGATGACCACACTTCTGGTAGCATGGGGGTGTGGCCTAATATGCTAATGAGCTGTACGGTCAGGGTTGTGGCCTAATATGCTAATGAGTTTCTGCTGATGGGTGTGGCCTATTATGCTAATGAGTTCCTGCTGGGCTTTTTCTACAAAAAGAGCCCTGACTAGAACCATCAATGATGAGTGCAAGCAGGGCTTTTTTCCTAAATAAAAGAGGTGCAGGAACTCTCAAGAGGGAAATGAGGGAGAAGTACACAGGATTCTTTGAAACAATATTATTTTCACGTGTCACACACTAACCTCTACTTTAAAGCCATTTCCAAACTTTAGACATGCCACTAACTTCCTTCAGTTCTTTTTCGGGTCTTGCTTTCGGTGCCTAACGCCTGAATGATGACCTTGAAGCCGCCATGTTTTAACATACTTTGTTGGATCAAAGACTGTGAAGGGAGGTCCAACAATTCTTACAGACAATAAAGATGTTATGGTTCTGACTGAAAAGGAGGATCTTTCTGGACTGACAATCAGGTTCACCTGGGAAAATCCCCTTCCACACTGACTGGCGGAAACAGCTATTGTATTGGCGAGGGCAACAAATCCCTTGCGCTGTTTGATCACTTCCCCGCTTGCCTGCAGCCACTACTGAGCATCCCCTCGTTTAAATCTTATTTTTAAAAATTTATTTTAATGCTTTTGTGACATCACAAGTGACATCATGCTCCCCTGGTGTCCCTCACGAACTTTTAAACATTTTTAAAGAATTTTGTTTCCACAAAGAGGTTCCGGAACGCCGTTCCGCCGCGTCCCCGCAGAACAAAAAGCCCCGAGTATAAGACTTCTAAAGAACTAATGAGTTCTTTCAGAACTTCCAAAAATGCAGACTGGTCCTCATGTGGGTTTTGATTTGCGTCGCCATCCATTCCAAAGCAGGAAGTGTTCCGGCTATATATACACCTCTTCAAGGCTGTTTAGGTTTAGTTCCCGGCTGCAGCTCTTCGGAGGACGCAAAAGGGCCACACGTGAAAGGTAAATTATAACAACCTCTTATTGTAAGCGACAAAAGCCTGTTGACTGAATTAACAGTTCATATTCCAAGTTAGTTCCAACTGGTGGCTTTCAAACTTGGTGAATTTTTCTTTTTTTTTTTAAAAGCAGTAAAATAAAAATACTATCGAGGACTGTTCTTCAGATGGGGGAAACGCCACATAGCAAGGTGTGTTTGACTCCCCCTTCCAGTTCTTATTAGCCCCATTTGGGGGGGGAAAACAACAACCCCGAACTTATTAGCAAGACATGTACAGTGCCATCCGAAGCAGAGCTATCTAGTGTTGGACTAGATGGGCCATTGGCCTGATTCAACATTGGCTTCTCTTATGTTATTATGTTCTTATACCTTTCTATGCTCATTTGCTTCAACGGATTTAGAGGAGTATGGCTGGGCTTGATCCTCTGGAATTACAACTGACCTACAGACGACAGAGACTAGTTCCCCTGGAGGAAATGGCTGCTTTGCAGGGTGAACTCTAGGGCATTAAAGCTCATTGAGGTCCAGCCTTCCCCCCCAGCCTGCACCCTGAAAATCTCCAGGAATTTCCCAACCTGAAGCTGGCAATCCTAAATCTAGCTGATTGTTAGATTGGGAGAACGGTATATCTGGAAAGGGTTAAGTACCCTCTACCCTAGAAGCACTTTCCTGGTCAAATCTTTAGCTGTTGGATTCACCGCCGCAGGAGGTGGTGGCAGCTGCAAGCATGGACAGTTTCAAGAGGGAATGAGATAAACATATGGAGCAGAAGTCCACCAGTGGCTATTAGCCACAGGGTATAGATGGGAACTCTCAGTCTGGGGCAGGTGATGCATTCTATTCTTGGTGCTGGAGGGGGCAGCAGTGGGAGGGCTTCTGGTGTCCTGGCCCCACTGCTGGACCTCCTGATGGCACCTGGTATATCTGGGCCGCTGTGTGACAGAGTGTTGGACTAGATGGGCCATTGGCCTGATTCAACATTGGCTTCTCTTATGTTCTTATGTTCTTATGTTTGCCGTGGCTTTAAAAAAAGGAAGACACCTGGGCAGCCCGTATTAGCTTGGGCTTTGCAGAACTTGGGAGCTAGACAGGGTTGATCGTGGTCAATACTTGGATGGGAGACGTCCAAGGAAGATCTGGGATAGCCTGGGCAAACCCAATCTCATTCCAGCTTGGACGCTAAGCTGGGTCGACTCTGGGAAATGCTTGGATTGGAGACCTCCTTGGAATACCAGAGCTGGGAGGGCAGGGGAAGGTTTTATTCAGCCACCTCTCTGAATCTCCTCTATGCCCCCACTAGGGGTCAGTCACCAGAGGTCGCCATGACTTAAAAAAAAAAAGAGAGAGAGAGAGGGAGGAAGACGGGTTGCTAAGCCACTTCCAATGCTCCCGCTAAGCTGTCGCGTTTTGTGAGCAAAAATTCTACTTTGTGAGCTACTGGCATTAAAGCTGTGAGCGAACAATTTGGCTGTTGCATAAATTAGTTTGCTCTGGAGCCATCCCTTCCTGAGCTAAGACAAAAATGTGTGAGCCGGAGGCTAAAAAAAAAGTGAGCTAGCTCACACTAACTCAGCTTAGAGGGAACACTGGTCACTTCTACTCCTCTCTCTCCTGGAATGCCCTATGGCATGAAGCATACGGCCTCTGCTTCTTCCCAAAAGCATTTAAAGGGTTCCCTGGAATTTTTGGTGCATGCGCGAAGTGCACACATCACGATGACTTCATCTGGAAGTAATATCATCGTACAGGGCACGTTGCAGGGGGATGCTGTAGCACTTGAGGAAAAAACTCTATGGTAACCATAGAGTTTTTTCTCAAACACTAGAGCACCCCCCCGGGCAACATACCCTGGGCAATGACGTCAACTTCGGGTGACGTCATTGTGACAGGCATGTTAGCGTAGACGGGGGTCTTTGGGGGTGGGGCTGCCCCCACTGGCCGGCCAGCTAGGCAGTGGCGGATTGGGCCCCCTGAAAGCGGGTAAACCCCCACCCCCATTGGGGGAATGGCAACCCTACCACTGAAGCCCCTCCCCAAACCCCGCCCTCCTCAGGCTCCACCCCCAAAATCTCCAAGTATTTCCCAACCAGGAACTGACAACCCTAATTTACGAAATCAAGATCTCCACTAGAAAGTGAATGTGTGTGGGGGAACCTTGGAAGGAAATGGAAAACACTGCGTGTGCATCTTAGTGCTCAAATGCCTTAAGGAAGTGACGATTCCCGTACTATACGCTGGTTGTTTTTCTCCCTAGAAATGCTTCTTCTAATCACGCTCCTGCTCTTGGCTGCTGTTCCGCACCCGTCTCTAGGAGAGGTACGAGCCAAACACAGGGTAATATCAGCCTTGTGTGTCAGCGATGTTTATTGAGAACTGACCATTTCTTGGGAAAGTTCTGGAAATACTTTCCCATCAGCACTTCTCCGGTGTTTCCTCTAAGCTGTGGAGTCTTGTGAGCAAAAATTCTACCCTGTGAGCTACTGACATTAAAGTTGCGAGCGAGTGATTTGGCTACGGCATAAATTAGTTTGCTCTGGAGCCATCCCTTCCTGAGTGCAGACAAAAATGTGTGAGCCAGAGGCTAAAAAACTGTGAGCTAGCTCACACTAACTCCGCTTAGAGGGAACACTGCTTCTCACCCTCATTATTAACCATGTTAACCCATCAAATTTCAAAGGGCCAAGACTCTATATGGGGAAAAAAAGACAGAAAGCGAGCAGGGGCTATATTGAGAGCAGTAAGACCTGTTCCAAGGCTGTATTTATATTCAAGTGGCGTTTTCGAACTCCCTACCTTCAGGGCCAAGCTGAACGTGGCGGCATTCTCGTAGATGCCACAAGAGTGCCACTGCCATTTTAAAGTCATTTAAAAATGCCTTGAGGGTCCACGTAGGACACATGTGACCATTATGGCACTTGATGGGGGGGGGAGACACTGCCTCAGCCTGCCACCATCCTTGCAGCCTTTCAGAAATGACATTTTAACTCACGATAGAGTTAATCTCCAGGAATTTTCCAGCTTGGAGTTGGCAACCCTGCTCTGTTAACATCTATGCTGTTCTGCCTTTAGTTCCCCCGGCCGCTGCTTTGTCCGTCACCATGTCTTTTCTCTGCAGGCCCATAGCCAGGACTTTTTTTTGGTTTGGGGGGGCATTTAAACATTTAAGGGGGCAGTTAAATGCCTGTCCAATAGGAGCTGCGGTGGCTCACGTAGTTAAGACGCTGAACTGCAGGCTGTGGAAGGTCAGTAGTTCAGCAGTTCAAGACCCGAGAGTGCCGCATGACGGAGTGAGCTCCCGTCTCTAGTTCCAGCTCCTGCCAACCTAGCAGTTCGAAAGCAAGAAATTGCAAGTAGATAAATAGGTACCACTTCAGTGGGAAGGTAACAGGATTCCGTGTGCCTTGGTGTTTAGTCATGCCGGCCACATGACCACGGAAACGTCTTCGGACAGCGCTGGCTCTTCGGCTTTGAAACGGAGATGAACACCACAACCCTAGAGTCGGATTCGACTGGCTTTCGAGCAAGGGAACCTTTACCTTTACCTTTACCTAAATGCCTGTCTCTAAAGGGGGAGCGCTCCGAGCCTGTTTCTAGCCCTTCCTTTCAAGAGACAGGGCATTGAGCATGTCAGTTCCTAAGGAAAAAAACCAGCTCAGAGGGCATTTAATTGCCTTGAGAAAGCATTTGGATGCCTTTTGGAGTCCCCTTCCGCAGGGCAAGAAAGCTTAGAAGGGCACTCAAGAGCGGCACCTTCAGTAGATTTCCAACCATCCCCTTTCCCACTAGCCCAGCCCTGCTGTAGACCACCTACGTTATCATGGTGATTCTTTCAAACAGCTCCATGGCCAGAAATTTGGGGCTGGTGGGTGATAAGTATGACACTTAAAGGCAGCGTTCCAACAAGTGATTCAGCTTTAATGGTAGTGATTCAACAGCTCAGATCAGAACAGACAACACAACATAGAACAACAGGCCCTTATTTAAACAGTGCGGGCTAGCATAGCCACGCCCATATTCCTGGTAACAACCAATAGCATTGCAGAGATAAAGTCCAATCAGTTTGCTTCCCTCCAGCACAATCCTTGTTTCCTGATTGGCCTGCTACGCAGACTATCCAATCAGGTATTGCCATTCTGGAGACCAGCCTGTCAATGGGATGAAATCAAGCTCAGGACATAACAGTGGGGGACGGGGAAATATTGTGGGGCAGCAGGGGCGGGGAGGAGGAAGGAGAGAGGAGGGAGAGGGGTGGCCAAGCGGTGATTTGGAGTTCAGGAAAGGTGTGTGGCTGGCAGCCGCCCCTCTCCCTCACCTCCCGCAAGATTTAAAGGGCCTGCTGAAAGGACCACGAGCACTAAGCACTGATGCAACCCTTCCTGCCCTCCCTCTCATGATCTGCCCGAGTTCACCGGATCAGCATTGCTGTCAAATGGCCCTCTAGCCTCTGCTTAAAAACCTCTGAAGAAGGAGAGTCTACTACCTTCCAAGGAAGCCTGTTCCACTGAGGAACCACTCTAACTTTCAGGAAGTTCTTCCCAATGTTTAGCCGAAAACTCTTTTGGTTTAATTTCAACCTGTTAGTTCTGGTCCAAGTAACTTTTCCCCCCACCACAGAGAACAATGGAGGGAATGGGGGCAACCTGTTTGGGGCCCCATAGAATTGGACCCCCTGGTCCAATGTTCTTGAAACTTGGTGAGTATCTTGGGGAGAGGATCCATCAGCTACCCTGTGAGTTTGGAGCCTCTCCCTCAAACCCCTCCCCTCCAGCCCCCAGAATATACCCCATGTTTTCACAATTGACTTCAATGGCCCATAGGATATAATGGAGCTGAAATTGACATTCGGCTGCCTGAAAGACTCCTGGGACGCCAGCTGGGGGCGGGGCTTGGCTCCTGAGCTGCCGGAGCTGTGCTCCGGTGTGCTCCCCCCCAAAAGACCCCTGGGTAGAAGTAGGTTGTTTCTCTAGTCAAAGATATCTATGGCATTTTTTTTACCATCATTAGGAAGAAGAAGAAGAAGAAGAAGAAGAGACAGAGGGAGAAATCCCAGCGAGTGGTGTTGTTCCAAAGGTCCAGAAGGAAATCATTGACAAACACAATGAAATCAGGAGAAACGTGAAGCCACCCGCCAGAAACATGCTGAAAATGGTAGGATGCAGTTTGAGACAGGTTGCGTTTTACAGTGGTCAGGAGACCACAAACGCTCATGGGCTTATTAGCCAGCATGGTGTAGTGCAGAGCTGTCAAACTCATTTGTTACGAGGGCTGGATCTGACATAAATGTCAGTTTGTCGGGCCGGGCCATGTCTGCCATAAAATGTAATGCCAGGTACTGGAGATAGAAACTGTATAAAGGACAACAGCTGGTAAGCTCTGAGTTGATGAATCCACACTGCAAGGCCCCGTGGGCTGGGAAGGGGCTGCAGAGGAAAACCCACATCGATGGGCTGGAGAGACAGCAGTGCATTGCTGGGCAGATGCTCCCACGATGCTTGACTGCTACAGACGAGGTTGTTCTGCTGTGCTGGAGCCACAGTGGAGTGGCTCCGCCCACTTCCCCCAGCACTCCCTCCCTTCCACCAGTTGCTTGTGGGCCACATAAGAGCCCTGGATGGGCCAGTTCTGGCCCCCGGGCCTTCTGTTTGACACCCCTGGTGTAGCGGTTCAGAGGGCCACACTCTAATCTGGAGAGCCGGGTTTGATTCCCCACTCCTCCTCCACAGGAAGCCTGCTGGGTGACCCGGGGCCAGTCACGGTTCTCTCAGAACTCTCTGGGGTTGCCAGCTCCCTTCGCCATTGTGGTGGGGGGATTTGACGGCATTCCGAGGGGTGGGCAGGATGTTGTGCGCAGCGTCCCCGATGTGACGTCATCACCTGGAAATGCCGTCATTGCGTTGGTGACACGGCATGTGACGCTCTGGATTTTGGGCAAAACTCTGGATTTTTTTGGCTTCAAAGCAATAGAGTCTGCCCTCAAACCAGAGCATTGCTGCATGACTTCCCTAGCATGATGATGTCACCCAGAAGTGACATCATCACATTGGGGACATAGACGAAGAAGAAGAAGATAAGATATTATTATTGTTGTTGTTGTTGTTGTTGTTGCTGCTGCTGTTGTTGTTGTTGTTGTTGTTGCTGTTGTCTTAAGACCAAAATACAGAGTAAGGAAGAGGAGATAGGATTTATACCCTGACCTTCACTCGGAGCCTCAGAACGGCTTACAATCTCCTTTCCCTTCCCCTCCCCACAACAGACACCCTGTGAGGTAGGCGGGGCTGAGAGAGCTCTTTCCAGAACTACCCTTTCATGAACACCTCTGACAGAACTACGGCTTGCCCAGGGTCATCCAGCAGCTGCAAGTGGAGGAGTGGGAAATCAAACCTGGCTTTCCGAGATTAGACTCTATGCACTTAACCACTGCACCAAACTAGTGCGACGATGTCCCTGTTTGGGGGAATCAAAGCCCCCAAAAGCTGGGGAACCCCTGCTGGGACCTGGGAATTGGTGACCCTAGAACTCTCTCAGCCCCTCCTGCCTCACAAGGTGCCTGTCGTGGGGGCAGGAAGGGAATGTGACCCGCCCATCCACAAAATAAAATCAAGGCACAAGTCCAAAAACAAGTTGAAACACAGTCAAGTCTGCCAAAACGTTACTCTCCCTCGAATGTAGTCTGCAACAGAATTATTTTAGATGTCTTCCTAACAGCATTGAGTAAAGGGACCCTCCACAACCACTCTGGTAAACCATTTCAGAGGACTGGATTGACCTCTGTTGCCTTCTAGAGAGCCCTAAGGTGGGAGTTCTAGCGCGAGGAGATCATAGCTGTCATATGGGAATATACCAAGTTGTGTTAACAACTCCTGGTTGGGAAATGCCTGGATATTTGGGGGGTTGAATTGATCTCCAGGTGACCAACATCAGCTCCCCTGGAGAAGACAACTGCTTTGGAGGGTGGACTTTATGGGACTATATCCTCTGGAGGTTCTTCCTCTCCCCAAATCCCACCCATCCCTGGCTCCATCCCTGAAATCTCCAGGCATTTCCCAACCCAGAACTGGCCCACCTGGAAATCTTCAATTCCCACTGGGATGTTGGCAGTTGTAATACCAGGGGAAGCTGTTTGGGCTGTATTGAGGCACCTGTGGCACTTAAGACCATTCTTAAGCTACCAGACAGTGGTCACAAAATATGCCAGCTAATGTCTTTAAGATGGACAGGTTTCAGCAGAAAAGGTGTTAAGCCCATAAATTCTCCTACAATAACTGGTGTGAATTACATTTGGCTCAGTCACGAATGGCAAAGTTAAGAACATAAGAACATAAGAACATAAGAGAAGCCAATGTTGAATCAGGCCAATGGCCCATCTAATCCAACACTCTGTCACACAGCGGCCAAAATATACCAGGTGCCATCAGGAGGTCCAGCAGTGGGGCCAGGACACTAGAAGCCCTCCCACTGCTGCCCCCCCCAGCACCAAGAATAGAGTGCATCACCTGCCCCAGACTGAGAGTTCCCGTCTATACCCTGTGGCTAATAGCCACTGATGGACTTCTGCTCCATATGTTTATCTAATTCCCTCTTGAAACTGTCCATGCTTGTAGCTGCCACCACCTCCTGTGGCAGTGAATTCCATATGTTACAATGTGGTTAGGATTAAAGCAGTCTGCCCACTCAAAGGGCACGTGGACCTGCCCTCCTGTCTCCATTCTTGCGGATTTTCCATATTCTCATTTCCCTCGCTTGCGTGTTTCTGCTGCTTCGAGGTTCTTTTTTTCCTATTCTGCATGTGTTTTGCTCCCTCGTGGTTGATTTCGATATTACGTTGCTTTATCTCCCTGCAGATTTAAACTACAGGGTTTTTTTTTATGCCGGTCATACAGTGATGTAATATCAAATCAACCACTAGAGGGAGCGAAACATGGGCAGAATAGCAAAAAAAAGAATCCCGAAACATCAGGAATTCACCGACGAGGGAAATGAGAAGGTGGAAAAGCCCTTAGCTGGTGCAGTTCCAACCCAGCCAGGGGTTATAGGTATCTGTTTTCTATTCTCCTATCTCGACCTGGATGAGAAATAGCAAGAAGATTCAGACACAGCTGGTTCAGTTCCCCTCTCCAATCTAAAAAGTCTCCAAGTCCCTCCTGGCAACTGGCAGGGGATGTGGGGGGACTTACTGGGGGCTGGAGGGAGGCCCAGCTGTCTTGCAGCACTGGGTATATGTCACTTCTGATGTGACCCAGAAATGATGTCATCACACAGCAATGCCAGGCCACGTCCTGGTATTTGGGCAAGGACTCTATGGTAAATTTGCCTACTACCATAGAGTTTTTGCACAAATACCAGAGCATCACTCTGATATCACCGACGTGATGACATCACTTCCGGGTCACATTGGAAGTGGCGTAGACATGTCACTGCAAATGTCAACTGGGCCTCAATCTTTTTTGGGGGGGGCAAGTCTCCCCCACTGGCCAGCTGATCGGTAGCGGGGAGGTGGGGCCTGCTGGCAGGGGATCCCCACCTGCACCGGGTGTTCTGGCAACCGTATGCCAATCTAGCATTTTGCAAAGCTGACCCAGAGAAAATGAAAGGCGGTGCGGATTCTGCCCCTCCACCCCAAATACAGAGATTGTTTAAATGCTCAGTCAAAAATCTGCACTTCATTGCATCAAAGTCTTTGGCATGGTATAACAAGTAAAGGTAAAGGTTTCCCTTGCTCGAAAGCCAGTCGAATCTAACTCTAGGTTGCGGTGCTCATCTCTGTTTCCAAGCCAAAGAGCCAGCACTGTCCGAAGACATTTCTGTGGTCATGTGGCTGGCATGACTAGATGCTGAGGTGCATGGAATGCTGCTACCTTCCCACCGAAGCGGTACCTATTTATCTACTTGCAATTTCTTGCTTTCGAGCTGCTAGATTGGCAGGAGCTGGGGCCAGAGACAGGAGCTCACTCCGTCATGCGGCACTCGGGTCTCAAACTGCTGAACTACCGACCTTCCGGTCTGCAGTTCAGCATCTTAACCACTGAGCCACCGCGGCCCCCTGGTGTAACTATAATGTGTTATTTGTTCCCACCGACACCATTACAGGTATGGGATGAGTCCATTGGGGAAAGAGCCAGAAAATGGGCCGAGAAATGTAAGCGAGAGATGAGTTCGAAAGAAGACAGACGGATAAACGGTAAGTGTTCCGAAGAGATAAAGGGCTGTTTCACAAATCACACAGCTCCCCCAAACCCGCTACATACGCCACTGATACTTTCAAAGAGAATCAGCTCATTCATTCGGAGTATTTTTGACATCCCGCCTTCCTCTTGGCACAGCAGCGACCAAGATGGCTGCCAATAAATGCAATACAAAACCCAATAATCGCTTAGCGGAACATTAAAACGGACCGTTAGATATGTCAGATCTCACATCTACAACCTTCAAGCTACCTCATAAGCTTCAAAACAGGCTGGTGTGCAGGGCTCTTTTTGTAGCAGGAACTCCTTTGCATATTAGGCGACACCCCCCCTAATTTAGCCAATCCACCAAGAGCTTACGGAGCTCTTCTTACAGGGGCTGCTGTAAGCTCTGGGAGGATTGGCTACATGAGGGGGGGTGTCGCCTGATATGCAAAGGAGTTCCTGCTCCAACAAGAGCCCTGGTGGTGTATTTACTCACACTCGATTGGCCGATTCTTGGAGATTTGGGGGTGGAGCCAGGGAAGGGAAGGAAAGGGGAGCACCCTAGCAGAGTAAAATGCCATAAATCCCACCCTCCAAAGAAGCCATTTTCTCCTGGGGAATCGGTCGCTGTAGTCTGGAGATCAGCTGTAAAGTCAGGGGATCTTCAGGCCCCACCTGGAAGTTGGCGACTCTACTTCAAGCTTTAAAAATAGTCAAGGGTTGCCAACACGAGCTTGGGAAATTCCTAGAGATTTGGGGGTGGAGCCTAGGGTTGCCAGGTCTGGGCTGGAAAATACCTGGCGACTTTCAGGGTGGGTCCGGGAGAGGGCGGGGTTTGGGGAGGGGAGGGAGGGGCCTCAGCACGGTACAGTGCCACAGAGTCCACCCTTCAAAGTGGCCGTTTCCTCCAGTGGATCTGATCTCTGTCAGCTGGAGATCCACTGTAAAAGCGGGAGGTCTCCAGGCCCCACCTGGAGGCTGGCAACCCTAGAGGAGCCTGGGGAGGGCAGAGTTTGAAAATGAGAGGGACCCCAGCAGGGTATAATGCCATGAAGTCCATCCCCCAAAGTGGGCATTTTCTCCGGGGGAATTGGTCTCTGTAGTCCGGAGATAAGTTGTAATTCTAGAAGATCTTTGGGTCCCACCTGCAGCCTCACTGGAAGGCACCATGGATAGGTCTCTATTGTCATCCCATCTGGAAGGTTGTTCCTCGGTCAGGCCCAGGATTGAGCTGTAGCAGATCATAACCTCAAGAGAGAGGACACCCTCTTGTGAAGAGTGCAGGAGCTGCGTGGGTCCCTGTCAGGAGACGTGGTCCTGTAAGTATACGGGCCCAGTTCATGAAGTAAGGTAAAGGTAAAGGTTCCCTTGCTCGAAAGCCAGTCGAATCCGACTCCAGGGTTGCGGTGCTCATCTCCGTTTCAAAGCCGAAGAGCCAGCGCTGTCCAAAGACATTTCCGTGGTCATGTGGCCGGCATGACTAAACACCAAGGTGCACGGAACGCTGTTACCTTCCCACCGAAGTGGTACCTATTTATCTACTTGCAATTTCTTGCTTTCAAACTGCTAGGTTGGCAGGAGCTGGAACTAGAGACGGGAGCTCACCCCGTCATGCGGCACTCACGGGTCTTGAACTGCTGAACTACTGACCTTCCACAGCCTGCAGTTCAGCGTCTTAACCACTTGAGCCACCGCAGCTCCTAGTTCATGAAGTACCAGTATCTTAAACTAAACCCAGAAACAAACAGCCAGCAAGGAGATGTGAGGACTAGCATAATATGGTACCAAAGGTCAGCTCCCAGTGATAAATGGGCCATCGGCTGAAGTTTCCAAACTGACCCTTTGATAAACATATCTGCATACCGCCTAACTATGGGTCTGCCCTGAGTCCTTGTCCTGTCAAACTAACACAGGCTTGGAGTTCCTTGGTGAAACTCAGACTCTCAGGTGCACAGAAGTCCAGTTAGGATCAGGGCTGTAGCTATGGTGGGTCCCCTCGGGGTCTGGTCCCCCGACATCATGCCAGGGCCCCCCAACTGACTGCCAGGAGGCCGCCTGCTTTCCCCTCCCCTCTATGCTATCTTGCCCCTGAGGTGCTTGGCGGGCGGGGGTCACGCAGAAGGAGCCCGGGAAGCCGAAGTGAGCACACCTCCCCTGGGATGCTCTGCCACAGCCAGAACTCGGGCCCGGACCGGCCATTGCTCCCCATGGAGAGCCCGGAGCGCTCCGGCTGCTGACGGCCCTTGCGGAGTGGTGTGGGGGAGTGAGCACCAAGACAGGCTCCTCCTCTCCGCTCTCTCCCCCCCACCCATGCCAGGAAGGAAGGAGGCCGCCTGCTCTCCCCTCCCCTGCATTCCTTTTCTCCCCCAAGGTGCTCGGCGTGCCGGGGGTGTGCAGAAGGCGCCCGGGAACTAACCAGTGCCCCCCCGAGAAATTTAAACGCCCCCGACTTAAAAGTTCTTGGCAATGGGCCTGGTTAGGATCAGGACCATGGGATACGGGGAGGAGAAGACACTTAGGTTTTCCTTCCTACGCTGTCCTCCCAACCTACAAAGAACCAGGGCTATTTTGGGGCAAGAACGCACAGGAACGGAGTTCTGGCTGGCTTCAGAGTTCGTGGCTACAGAGGGAAGGCCTGGAGAGCGACACCCCCCTCCCCCGGCGACTCTGAGGTGGGTGGGCCAGGGGCAGCCCTGGAAGGATCGGGGAGGTATTTAAATGCTTCCCTGTGCCTTCCCTGGCCTGTCTAGGAGCCAGCTTGCCTGGGTTCCCCGCAACTGCAGGGTGCCTGGGAAAGCCAAGGGAAGGCATGGGGTGTGGCCTAATATGCTAATGAGATGTACTACGAGGGTGTGGCCTAATATGCTAATGAGTTTCTGCTGTTGGGTGTGGCCTATTATGCTAATGAGTTCCTGCTGGGCTTTTTCTATCAAAAAAGCCCTGCAAAGAACCATTATTTGCTGGGTGGGAAAACTAAGGTCCAAGCTACATGTAAGTTACATCTGATGTGGGTCTGGTCAGGAATGCAGCAGGGGGTGGGGTGGGGAGGGTCCTTGACCTTCCCTCCTGCTCTGCTTTCTCTAGCTGAAATGGACAAAGGAGGGACTGTATTTGCCACTCTGCGGACCACCATTGCCTCTTCTTCCTTCTAGGGCCACCACGTGCCTTCTATTGGTGGGTGAGCTCCAGCCAATGCTCCACTATCTCTGCTGGTGTGCAATTTCATGGCAGAGGGGAAACGGAGAAGGACAAGTGTTGATGTCACTTCTAGCTGGAATCCAGAGATGATGTGGGTAACACTCTAGGAATCTTCCCCATCTCTATGGTAAAACACCCCGGAAATCCTAAAATATCAGTGGCGTCACTTCCAGGTTCCAGCTAGACGTGATGTTGATGCATCCCTGATGTCCTTTTCCATCATGTCTCTCCCCAAAAGTTTCCCACAGGTTCCCAGCATGCATCTGGCACACACTATATACTTCCCTGGGAGTAAGCCCCACTGAACCGAACTGAGTAGGGTTTCGAGTAAATCTGTTTAGGACCGTTCTTTCTTCATTACTTGGTTTCGACAATTGACCCAAAAAACGACCCACTTCTTCGTTTACAGAAACCTTTTGTGGTGAGATTGTATTTCAGGCCAATTATGTCAACTCCTGGTCAGAAGTAATCGACTTCTGGAATGCGAAAAAATCTAATTTCAAATATGGCGTCGGTGCTATGGATTCTAAACTCAACGTATATCCCTATACACAGGTATGAATACAATTGGCATCTGCTGAGTAACCTTTTTGTGTGTCACTTCTTTATCGGCTTACCCATTTGTATTTTAGAATACAATAAATCAAACAGTTAAAATAATTTGCAACATACTGTATCTTCTGAGGACCTACGCCGGGGGTCTCCAACATGGTGCCCAGACTGCATGCTGCTTTCACTTCATTTGGTCTCTGGTTTTATGGTGGCTGTCTGCATAGATTTATGGCCGTTTTATGGCCATTCGGGGGTGACTCTGCAGTCAGCACGGTGTTGGCCCGGGGTAGTTGAATGTGGTTTTGAACTGCATCTTTTTTCTGTTCCAGTGTGGGTTTGGTAAAAATGCTAAATGCAGATTGGCCCTTTTAAAAACATTGCTTCGGCAGCAGCTGCCACTGCAGCGCAAGGATCTTCACTGTGTGACCGAAGGAAAGCTGTGGCAGCCATTATGAGGCTGGCTCCACCTCACGAGGCCACCATTTTGTGGCTGCACCCAGCACGCTGTGTCAGAATTCCAAAGGTGTCTGCAAGCTCAAAAAGACCGGGGACCTCTGCCCTACACAATACTCTGGGTACACAGGCATGGATTCAAAGAGTGGCTTAGTTGTGAACGAGTGCTTCTCCGCATACTGTGGGGTTTCTCCCTGTTCTTTGGTCTCTGACGGTAGCTCATTATGACCTTTTCTGCGTCCTCATTGTCCTCGCTTGAAAATTTCCGGGTTTTGTGCATCTGTGTGTGTGTGTTCTGTTCTGCACGTGTTCTGCTCCCTCTAGTGGTCGATTCAGTACCACACAGGCTTATCTCCAGCATAAAAACCTGCAGTTTCAATCTGCGGGGATGTATGCCAGACATAAACCTGTGTGATATCTAATTGACCACTAGGGGGAGCGAATATGCACGGAATAGGAAAAAGCCCCGAAGAAACAGGAACTTAAAAATGAGACAAATGAGGATGTGGAAAAGACCTAAGAATTCTATTAGGATCATAGATTAGCTTCTATTACTGCTGGCGTGGTGCAGTGGTTAAAGGCTCTGGAGTGGTTAGGATCTGGAGACCCAGGTTCGAATCCCCATTCTGCCATGGAAGCTTGCTGGGTGGCCGATGGGCCAGTCAATGCACTCCTGGCCTAATTTACCTCATGAGGTTGGGCTGTCAGAGTAAAATGAAGGAAAGGAGAGCAATGGAAGCCACCCCCGAGTCCCCACTGGGGAGAAAGGCAGAGTATAAATGAAGTAAATAAATAAACATTGTATAATTATCACACTCTCTGTCCCGTATAAGACTGCATCAAAATGACAGCCAGTTTGGTGTAGTGGTTAGGAGTGTGGACTCTAACCTGGGAAAACCGGGTTTGATTCCCCATTCCTCCACATGCAGCTACTGGTGCGACCTTGGTTCAGTCACGAGTTCTTTCAGAGCTGTTCTCTCGTGAGCATTTCTTGAAAGAGCTCTGCCCCACCTACCTCACAGGGTGTCTGTTGTGGGGAGAGGAAGGGAAAGGAGATCGTAAGGTGCTCTGAGACTCCTCCAGGTGGTGAAGGGCGGGGTATAAATCCAATCTCCTCCTCCTCCTCCACTACTTCTTCTTCTTCTTCTTCTTCTTCTTCTTCTTCTTCTTCTTCTTCTTCTTCTTCTTCTTCTTCTTCTTCTTCTTCTCCTTCTCCTCCTTCTCCTCCTTCTCCTTCTCCTTCTCCTTCTCCTTCTCCTTCTCCTTCTCCTTCTCCTTCTTCTTCTTCTTCTTCTTCTTCTTCTTCTTCTTCTTCTTCTTCCATGCCTTGATTTAATATGGGTGGTTTTCCTCTTAACATTCACAGTTGATTTGGTATAACTCTTACCGCGTTGGATGTGCAGCTACTTATTGTTCGGACACCGATTACCCTTACTTCTATGTCTGCCAGTACTGCCCGGGGTAAGTATACATTCAGAACGCACCCTCTTTCCCAGAGTCCCACATACAGTCTGATGCCTCCAACAGAGCTCGTGCGTCCTGGATCGGCTCCATTCATGCCCATGGAATAATCAGATCTGTGAGCAAAAAGGGGACACTTGCCCATCTCCTGAAAGTATAAGTGGAGCTTAAGCTTTGCACCGTCACAAGTTCTAGTGCTTAAGAGTATTTTTTTGATACTGCAAATGAGCTAGACTGGGGGTGGGGAATGTGCAGGCCAGTTATCATTGAGCATAGTCCAGTTTTTAGAAACAGACCACCGAGCTCTGTTGTTTTTCTTGTTTTTGGTAGAAAAAGCCCAGCAGGAACTCATTAGCATATTAGGCCACACTCTGCCATCACAGCTCATTAGCATATTAGGCCACACCCCCATCCAGCCACACCCACCTTTCTGTTTACCTTGTTTGCTGTCAAAACCCAGGGGCTTTTTTGTAGCAGGAACTCCTTTGCATGTTAGGCCACACACCCCTCATGTAGCCAATCCTAATGAGTTTCTGCAGTTGGGTGTGGCCTATTATGCTAATGAGTTCCTGCTGGGCGTGGCCAACTCGGGAGCCAGCCAGAACTCCATTCCTGTGCGTTCCTGCCCAGAAATAGCCCTGTATATATGAATGGGAGATTATTCGGGGAGGGAGAAACTGGTACTGGAAATGGCAACCGAGAAAAGGTTTGACCATTTCCAGTCTCTACAGCTTCTTTTAAGGAACACTATGGATCTCTCACTGGAAGATTTCAGATTCACCCTTTCTTTGTCACATCTTTGCTCGTTTGTTCTGCTGCTTTGTTCCTAGTCTAACATACAGTATTGATAAGTGTTTGCCAGGTCTGACCTGGATGCTGGTGTGTGAGTGTGTGTCCAGATTTGTTCTGGGAGTCTTCTGGCGCACACGTGCTCTGCGATGACATCACCTGGAAGTGACATCATCACGCAGGGTATGTAGGGCAGGACACTCTAGATTTTGGGGGGGGGAACTCTTTAGCTTGGAGAAACGAAGGCTGAGGGGTTGACACGATCAAGGTTTATAAGATTATGCACGGAATAGATCAGGTCAAGAAAGAAGCACTTGTCTCCCTTTCTCACAATATAAGAACTCATGGGTGCTCAATGAAATTGCTGAGCAGTCGGGTTAGAATGGATAAAAGGAAGTCCTTCTTCACCCAAAGAGTGATTAACACATGGAACTCACTGCCACAGGAGGTGATGGTGGCTACAAGCATGGATGGCTTCAAGAGGGAATTGGATAAACAAATGGAGCAGAGGTCCATCCGAGGCTATTAGCCACAAGGTATAGATAGGAACTCTTGGTCTGGGGCAAGTGATGCTCTGTATTCCTGGTGCTTGGGGGGGGGCAACAGTGGGAGGGCTACTAGTGTCCTGGCCCCACTGCTGGACCTCCTGATGGCACCTGGTATTTTTGGCCACTCTGTGACCCAGAGTGTTGGACTGGATGGGCCATTGGTCTGATCCAACATTGGCTTCTCTTATGTTCTTAACTCTATGATCAACATAGAGTTTTCCCCCAAATGCTAGAGTGTCCCTCGCATGATGTGCCTGGCACCACAATATCACCTGCAGGTGACATCATTGCACGTGGCACTTCAAGTGGGACAGGGCTCTTCGAGGGCAGGGCTCCCTCTGCTGGCCAGCTGGCCAGCAGCAGATTGAGGCCCCCAAAATCGGGGCAACCCTCGACCCTAGTTATTGATTGTATTGTACACATATGAGAGTGACATGCCTGTCATGTGGATATCTTCCCATCCTTTTTCCTGGTCCATAGTACTGCCTGCCTATTTGGACTCTTACGCAAGCAATCCCCCCCTCCCCACCACCTCTTTTGGTCTGGCTAAAGGGAGTACCACATATCACCATTTGGGGATAGTGTTGCCGACCTCCAAGTAGAGATGCCAGCCTTCAGGGAGGGCCTGGTGTTCTTCTGGGGTTGCAGCTCATCTCCAGCCAACAGAGATCTCCAGACCCCAGAGAGCAGATTCTCTGGAGAAAACAAATGCTTTGGAGGCTGTAATCTATGGCATCGTACCTGACTGGGGAACAAGGTATGCCACCCTGAGCTCTTCAGGAAATAAGAAGAGCCATACTGGATCAGACCAAAGGTCCATCAGGTCCAGCAGCCCGCTCACACAGTGGTTGACCATTCACACAGTGGCTGGCCTCTAGGAATCCCAAAAGCGGGATGACTGCAACAGCATCCTCTTGCCTGTACTGTCCAGCAACTTATATGAAGAGATATAGTGTCTCTGGTACTGGAGGGAGTATATGTCCATCATGACTGGTAGCCATGGATAGCTCTGTCCTCTGTGAATTTGCCTACTCCCCTTTTAAAGCCTTCCAAGTTGGCGGCCATCACCACAATCCAGGATACCTAGAGCTGCCCCTATCACCTCCAGCTTTTCACCGGAAGTAGGGATACCAGACCCCCCAGTGGGGGCAGGAGTCCCCCACTGTCAGCTCCCACCACTGCCAATCAGCTGGCAGCAGGGGGAAATTACCCCCAAACAAGGGAGGAACACCTGACATTTCAGTGACATGCCTATGTGACTTCAATGTGACCTGGAAGTAACATAGGCATGTTGGCGGCATCGAAGTGACACTCTGGTTTTTGGTCAAAAGCTCTATGGTAGAAGCTCATTCTACCATAGAGCTTTTGCCTAAAAACCAGAGCATGGGCCCAGCATCCCCAATGTTCCTATGTCACTTCCGGCTCACATTGGAAGTCACATGGGCATGTCGCTGAAACATGTGATGAAACTCCCAGCTCCTGGGAAGCTTACCCCCCATCCCCCGCCGGCTGCACAGAGGAAACTGGCAACCCTAACCGGAAGTGACCTAAGAGCATACATGATGCCGCCAAGGGTTTTTCCAAATTTTTCTTCTGCCAAGCCTATTATCAATATACCTAATTCTCACTGTAGCCAGATATGTGGATATTTAAATCCAGAGACCGGAGCCACTAACAGATGAGACAAATCTCTCTATACAAACCTGAAAAAAGCCCCAAGTGTGAAGAAAAATTTGAAATCTAAAAAAGAAAACAAACACCGAGAGGGTTATAGCCTCCGAAATAATATAAGCAGTACCTATAAGAAACCCCTATGGCTGTTGCTAGGCAACCACAACAGAAACCTCTCCGTAAAAGGCAGGGGTCGGGGACAGGGCCCTTACCGGGGCCATTTTGGCCTTTGAGGGGGGATTTTTCGGGCCCAGGCCTGGCAGCAGCCACCAAACAACTTGCTACCCCCCGACATGCATGACGCACCTAGACCAGGTTATTTTCTGACTGTTCAGCTTGATCCTCAAGCCTAGGGGTGGCCTATGCATAGTAGGTTGGTGAGTGTGTTGGAAGAAGAAGAGGAAGCAGGGAAGGGTGAGGGTATGGGGGCTGCCAGGTGAAGGTAAAGAGAAAAATAGCATGGGAGGGGGATATAAGGGAAAGTGAGGTACTCTTCACGAGTCCTTGTGGGTTCCTGACCGTGCAACTAAGCCCAGACTGACAGCCAGCACCAAACAAAGTTTTCTCAAGGGGAGGGTGCTGGGAAGGGTAAGAGGGAAAGCTGACGATGGGGGGGCAGACAATGTAGGTTGACTGGTGAGTGAGAAGGAGAGTAGGAAGCAGGAACAGGGGACACGATATGGGAAGAATAACAAGTGGTGAGAAGAATAACAAGTGGTGGAAGGGGAAATGAGATTCCCTCTTGAGTCCTTGCAGATCTGCACAGGCCCGTAGCTACAGTGGGACATCTCGGGGCCTGGCCCCCCAACTTACTGCTAAGGCCCCCTGACGTCCCATCCAGCCCAGCCCCCCCGACTTCCATTTTTTAAAATTTGTGGCGCTCATTTGGGTGTGTGGGGGGTGCCCTCTGACTTATTTAAAGCCCCCCCCAAATCCTGGCAACAGACTTGGATCCACACCTTTCAATACATCTGATTCTCAACATGGCCTCATCTGTCGGTTCTTAAATACAGACACTGAAGCTCCCAACAGATATGACAGATCATTCTACAAACCTGAAAACGCTCCAGGGCTGACAGGTCTTTTTTTAAATAAATGGGGTTAATTCCCCACTGATAACAGAAACAGTGCCTGTAGTTTTAAGAAATGAATGCCCTCTCAGTGGCCGTTCTCTTGGTCGCTGGGCAACCACAACTTATTGCCAAACCTTCCAGGCTTGGTTTCTGTCAGTAAAAGGCAGGGGGAGGGGACAGAGCTGTTTTGGCCTTCAAGGGAGAACTCATTGGGCCATACCTGGAAACAACCACCAGGTGACTTGCTACCACACAACCTGCATAACTCACCCAGGCTCAGCGACTTGTTACTGATCAACAGGAGCTACTCCACGAAATCCAGTGTGGTGCAGTGGTTAGGGTTTCACACTAGAATCTGAGAAACCCGAGTTCAGATCCCCAGCCTGCCATGAAATCTTGCTGGTGCCCTTCGGCCAGTCGCATGCACGTCACCTAAGCTACATAACACGGTTGTTGTGAGGATAACACGGAGGAGAGAAGAATGATGTGATCGGCGTTGGTCTTATGTACTGAGATCGAGGCAGCGTTTCAAACAAGTGATTTCTTTATTCAGCTCACAACAACACAAGCAATGCACAGAACGACCCGACTATATACATTTTGAACCAGGAAAACCACGCCTCCTGGAACAATAACGTCCAATCCATGATTAGTGCTTGGGCCCAATGGGAATTGTTCCTGCCGAATGTCAGAATCGTTCCGGATTGGTCTGTTTGCAACAGGGACCAATCCGGTTGCTTAGTTTAGGATGCTGACTGTCTATGGAGCTTGTGACTGAAGCTCACGCTTACAAGCTACACAGATAACCCAATACATAACAGTTGGGTCCCTGTTGCGGAGAAGGGTGGAGTTATTGATGAAGTCAATAAAGAATATATATGGCTGAAGATAGGAGGCAGATAAGAGGTAGATTGGTTGGTGGGCGGGAAGAAGATAAGGAAGCAGGGAAAGGAGAGGCTATGGGGGCTGCCAGTCTCTGTGAGTTCCTCACTACACAACTGGGCCTAGCCTGGTGGCCAGCACTGTGCAGAACTACAGGGACAGGCTGATGGGGAAGGGAAGGAGGGGAAACTGGGTGGGTGGGGGAGCAGATAATGGTAGGTTGGCTGGGGGGTGGGAAGGAAAAAAAGGAAGCAAGAAAAGGGGAGGATATGGGGGCTTTTGGGGAAGGGAAAGGAACTGGTGGTGGTGGAGGAGGAAATGTGCGAAAGCTTGTTGTTTTTTTTTGATGTGCTATTTTGCCATATGCAGGGAGTCTTGTATGTCAACAGGCAACTCCCTGCATGCAATTTGACATGCTTCATATGTAATGTGTGCAATGCTCCCTCTAAGCTGTGGAATCTTGTGAGCAAAAATGCTACTTTGTGAGCTACTGGCATTAAAGTTGTGAGCGAGCGATTTGGCTACCGCATAAATTAGTTTGCTCCTTCCTGAGCCGTCCTTCCTGAGCCAAGACAAAAGATGTGTGAGCCGGAGGCTAAAAAACTGTGAGCTAGCTCACACTAACTCAGCTTAGAGGGAACACTGGCTGTATGTGAAGTAGACTGATTCATACCTTACTATAATTTTATGCCTATAAATCTTTTCCTTGCAAGTGGTGTGTTGCATTCTAAATCAAGGTTGAAATGCAACCAAGTTCTGTCCAACACTATGAAGTTAAGGTGTCAAAAGTCGTTCTTCATGGCCTCTTATCTATCTTTTGTGAACTGAACTTGGATAATAAATTGGACGGCATTGCTCTGTTGTGATTTCAGAGGGAACTTGCAAAGTCAAATAGCGAGACCCTACAAAGAAGGCCCCTCCTGTGGAGACTGCCCCCGTAAATGTGAGAAAAAACTCTGCAGTAAGTTATCTCTCCTTATAAATATTTATCTTTTGGTTTCACAAGATTCCATGCGCTCCCATTGGCTGTAAAATGCCCTCCCTCAGCCATTGGCCCATCAGCCGCCACTCAAGAGTACTCGCGTGCCATTGGCCGGGTGCTGGGTCTGCTCCTCTTCCCCACCCACTCCCCCTGGCAGACAGCTCTGTCTCCTGAGGAAGACAGTTCTCTTGACTCCTGTGAGGGACTGTCCCTTCAGTGGCTGTTGGTAGGCAGCCAAACTTGGTTCTGTGAGTGAAAAAGCAAAGGACTTTCAGCATAACCCCCTCCCCCACCCATAACCCCCTCCCCAGTGGCCACTTTCCTGTCAGAATAAATGGGAAAAGGCTCTTTCTCCTGCTTAGCTTCAGCATGGCTGGCTGGCTAAGGAGGTGGGCCAGCAACCATCAGACCATTTTCTTCAACTCCCCGCTGTGCGGCTGACTTTCCCCTAGGGCTGCCAATCTCCAGGTGGGACCTGGAGATCTCCCACTGTTACAATTGACCTCCAGATGACAGAGATCAGTTCCCCAGGAGAAAATGGTTGCTTTGGAGGGTAGATTCTATGGTATTATACCCTGCTGAGTCCTTCCACACATACCCCAAATGCTGCCCTCCACAGGATCCACCCCCCAAATCTCCAGGTATTTCCCTAATCAGAGTTGGCACTTGTACTTTCTCCTCTGTCAGTAAAAGGCCCTTTCCACACCTATGTTGGCCTTTGGGAGAAAACTCATTGGGCCCAGTCCTGATCAGGTTGCCAAGTCCAGGTGGGCAGTTCCTGGAGATTTGAGGGATGGAGCCTGGAGAGGGTGAGGTTTGAGGAGGAGTGGCACCTCAGACAGGTACGATGCCATAGACTCCACCCTCCAATCCAGCCATTCCCTGATGGGGAACCATTGTTGCCAATCTCCAGGTGGGGGCTGGAGATCACTCAAAATTACAACTGCTCTGTAGGAGGGATGGGGGAGGAGATGGAAGACTAAAGGTAGGTTGATGGTTGGCTGGGAGGGAGATAGGGTTGTCAACTCCAGGTTGGGAAATTCCTGGAGATTTGAGGGGTCAAACCTGGAGAAGGTGAGTGTTGAGGAGGGGTGGGACCTCAGACAGGTACAATGTCTCCACCCTCCAAACCAGCCACTCCCTCCTGGGGAACCACTGTTACCAATCTTGGGGGTGGGCTGGAGATCACTCAAAATTACTACTGCTCTTTGGGTAGCAAAGATCAGTTCCTCTGGAGAAAATGGTGGACTCTGTCATTATACCCTACTGAGATTGCCACAGCAAATTGTCACTGAGTGCCCAAAGCCGGGGCACTCTCCCAGAGCCTCTTTCTAGAGCCCGTTGTATTTATTTCTACAACGGGCCTTATTCCTAGTCAATAATATAGAGCGTCTCCTCTGGACAATTATAACCTTCTTCCAAACAGGTTTGCCGATGCTGGGTTGGGAAATTCTTGGAGATTTGGGAGTGGGGTTTTGGGGTGGGAGGAGCCTCAGCCAGACATAATACCATTCAACCCCCTCTTCGAAGCAGCCATTTTTTATTTTTTAATCAATTCTTTCTTTTTTAAAAAAATAGAACAAGAAGGTGGGGGGACTCAAAATCCAGCAACTAATAAATTTCTAAAAGAAAAAGAAGAAGAAGAAAAAGAGTATATATAAAGTAGAGACCAAAAAATATAACACCAGTGGTGGCAGATCTATACATAAGTTTCTATAAAAGTTTCCAAATAATCTACAAATAAGTCCATACACAAATGTTGTCTATATGCCATGTGTTCAAATATTGATCAAGTTCTAAGGTCCTTAATCCATTGATTGATCGGAGGTGGGCCTTTCTCTCCCCAGTGCTGTAATAGGAGTCTTTTAGCTGTAATAAGAGCACAGAGGGACTATTTTCATTGACCATCAGTTAGCCTCCAAGAGACAGGCAGATAGTTTAAAACTACACAAGTATCCTCAAAAATCAATGAACGTTCTAATGAAGGGGTAGCCAAACTGTGGCTTGAGAGCCAGTTTGGTGTAGCGGTTAAGCGCACGGACACTAATCTGGGACAACTGGGTTTGATTCCCCACTCCTCCACTTGCACCTGCTGATGTGACCTTGGGCAAGCCATAGTTCTGGCACAGCTGTTCTTGGAAAAGAGCAGTTTGGGTCAAGAGCTCTCTCAGCCCCGCCTACCTCAGAGGGTGTCTGTTGTGGGGAAGGGAAGAAGGGAAAGGAGTTTGTAAGCCACTCTGAGACTCCTTTGGATAGTGAAGGGCGGGGTATAAATCCAATCTCCTCCTCCTCCTCCTCCTCCTCCTCCTCCTCCTCCTCCTCCTCTTCTTCTTCTTCTTCTTCTTCTTCTTCTTCTTCTTCTTCTTCTTCTACTTCATCATCTGCTTCGGCTTCTTCTTCCCACTATTGCTTGGCTCCTGAGGGCAGCTGGGGAAGCGAAAGGGAGGCGTGCCTCCCCGATCGGTCTTCCCTTCCCCAGCCAGTGTTCCCTTCCCTGGGTAGGCTTGAGGCAGGGGGGAGCAGAGAAAGAAAGCAACTTTCACTTTAAATGCGTTCTCAAAGCTCCCCCCCCTAAGCCTACAAATATCATTGGACAAATAAGATATCATTATCAATATCTATTTTCACCCCTTTTGTTTTCATTTTTGGCCGTCTCGCTTAATGTTAGTAAAAAGCAAATTTGCATATGTTTCCAATTAAAAACATGTCTGTAATATTTGCTCGTGTCATGCGGTTCTCAAACATCCGATGTTTATTCTGTGTGGCTCTTAACGCTGAGCTAGTTTGGCCACCCCTGTTCTAATACAAAACTGATATGAGTAATAGCTTCCTCCCAGAGAAACTGAATGACTGGACATGTCCAAAGCATCTTCTTCAGGGGATCTGCTCTCTGTAGTCTCCAGATCACTAGCTCGCCTTCCAAATGACTCAGGATAGTATTATTAAGTCATTTCAGAATCTCTGGCAAAGTTAAGTCCTCACAAGGGGCCATCCATCCTGTGTAAAACAGACTAGAATGTCTGAAACTTCTTGGAAAGTTAAACTTCTTGTCGTTCCCATTTTGGTGTAGTGGTTAAGTGTGCGGTGCCAGTTTGTGGTAGTGCCAGTTTGGTGCAGTGGCTAAGTGCACGGACTCCAATCTGGGAGAACTGGGTTTGATTCCCCCATTTCTCCACTTGCAGCTGCTGGATGACCTTGGGCAAGCCATAGTTCTGATAAGAACTGTCCTTGAAAGAGCAGTCCTCGAAAGAGCTCTCTCTCAGCCCCACCTACTTCACAGGGTATCTGTTATGGGGAGGGGAAGGGAAAGGAGTTTGTAAGTGGCTCTGAGACTCCGAGTGAAGGGCATGGTATGAATTCAATCTCCTCCTCCTCCTCCTCCTCCTCGTCCTCTTCTCCTTCGCCTTCTCCTTCTCCTTCTCCTTCTCCTTCTCCTTCTCCTTCTTCTTCTGTATGGCTGACACCCTACTGTATGATTTCAAGCTCTGAATATTTTTTGAAGGACAGCCCCAGGAAAAAAGAGTTTCACAGAAATAAATCCAAGAGTTTGTTGTGGCAAGGTCTCTGTCTTCCAGGGTATCATGTGGCCAATATATCGTTCAGGCTGAAAATCAGCCTGGATTGTAGCATGGCTGAAACAATGTACTGAGCACACCAGAGTAGGATGCAATAAAATGAAGGGTAGTTTGTTTTTTTTCCTTCTGTATTCCATGTCTAACTTCGGTTTGGTTCCTTCTAGCCAACCCGTGCAAGCATATGGATAAGGCCCTAGACTGCAAGAAAATGAAACAGCTGTTCTCCTGTAAGAGCTCTGTCTTAAAGAAGGACTGCAAAGCCACCTGCTTGTGCAAAAAATCAATTGTATGATATGCATATGGACACTGCAGGATCAGCCCCGGGATGACGGTTATTCACGGAAGAGGTCGGAAATAAAGCTGAAAAAAGAGGTTCCCCGTCCCACTCCCCCTAAAACCGGTCAAACGTCAGCCGTTCATTTATTGAGGCAAAAAAAGAGCACTGCTAAAAGTTATTTGTGAAGAGGGGAAGAGAAATTTGCTAACCCATCGGCTCACTTAATTCCCCCCCTCCCCGGGTGTCCCCATAGCTGGTTCCAGTATTTGTGATTGGGTATTTAGATGTGCGATAGTTTGAACATTCCTTGACATTGCCCTTTTTTGGGATTGGAATGTACACTGACCTTTTCCAATCCTGTGGCCACTGTTGTGTTTTCCAAATTTGTTGGCAAATTGAGTGCAGCACTTTAACAGCATCTTATTTTAAGACTTTGAATAACTCAGCTGGGATACCATCACCTCCACTAGCTTTGTTGTTAGTAATGCTTTCTAAGGCCCATTTAACTTCGCTTTCCAGGATGTCTGGCTCGAGGTCAGTGATTATACCGTCGTGGTTGTCAAGGACATTGAGGTCCTTCTTGTATAGTTCTTCTGTGTATTCTTGCCAACTTTTCCTAATCTCTTCTGCTTCTGTTAGGTCCCTACCATTTTTGTCCTTTATCATGGCCAGCTTTGCATGGAACGTTCCCTTGACTTCTCCAATTTTCTTGAAGAGATCTCTAGTCCTTCCCAATCTATTGTTTTCCTCTATTACTTTGCATTGTTCATTCAGGAAAGCCTCCTTATCTCTCCTTGCTGTTCTCTGGAAATCTGCATTCAGATGTGATGCTGCAACAGAAGGGCAGTCAATTTCCCAGTCCAAATTCTCCCACTGGTTCAAACTGATTAAAAAGGGACCATGCTGGAGCCCCCTACCTGGTTAATATCTCCTCCATAACCTCAGAGTAGCCCTTACTTCAATTTGCTAGCTGGACGTTACTCCCAAATACCACTGGCTTCACGTCTTTGCATTTGCCGATTAGTACTTTATGGTTAGGTTGTTTTAATGCCGACGTTTGTAATTATGATGTAGGTGTTAGATTATAATGGTCTTTGGCCATAGACGATAAACTTCTACCACCACCACCACCGCTTAATTTTTTTAAAAAAGAAAATGCTAAGCATTTAAATATTGGAAAGTGCTTGCTGACTACCAAATTCACTTTGGATCTCAGTTCTGATTAAAACAAATGTGTTCTGTGCCTTGTATTAATCCTGAATGCTGTTCAGTAAACCAGACTTTGATTTTGTTACTTCTTCAAACTGTGCATAGTCCCGGTGATAGCCACGAACTGGCGTGTTCTTCTCTAGCGTCAACCAGAGTTTCCCTACTTTTTTTAAAAGTTAGGAAATAACCGCAAGAACCTTTAATGTCAGGCCTCTGTTCCTGAGTTTCACCTAGAGACCTCACCGTTCATTTTAATTGCAGAAGTGAAAGCAGTCTTGCAAAATAAATGCGTTTTTTTAATGTTACCGACGCCCATTCGTCTTTGCTCTTGAGTCTTTACTATTGGGGAGAGAATCAACCACCATTAAAATCCATTAGCCAGATAAGAGTTGTACACAGTACATAAGAACATAAGAGAACGTAAGAACATAAGAGAAGCCAATGTTGAATCAGGCCAATGGCCCATCTAGTCCAACACTCTGTCACACAGCGGCCAAAATATACCAGGTGCCATCAGGAGGTCCAGCAGTGGGGCCAGGGCACCAGAAGCCCTCCCACTGCTGCCCCCTCCAGCACCAAGAATAGAGTGCATCACCTGCCCTGGACTGAGAATTCCCATCTATACCCTGTGGCTAATAGCCACTGATGGACTTCTGCTCCATATGTTTATCTAATTCCCTCTTGAAACTGTCCATGCTTGTAGCTGCCACCACCTCCTGTGGCAGTGAATTCCATATGTAGCTAGATAGGAGTTGTACACAGACTTCCAGTGTGGTGATATGGGTTATGGATGCATGGTGAGCACTAAGGCTGTGGTCACAGACACTAAATGATCCACTTTCAATGCATTTTCCAACTGGATGTTGCCAGTTCACACAGTAAAAACCCAGTTGGAGAGTGCACAGAAAGTGAATTGAAAGTAGATTATTTAGTGTGCGTGACAGCAGCCTAAATCCATACCAAAGAACTCATAAGAACATAAGAACATAAGAGAAGCCAATGTCGAATCAGGCCAATGGCCCATCTAGTCCAACACTCTGTCATACAGCGGCCAAAATATCCCAGGTGCCATCAGGAGGTCCAGCAGTGGGGCCAGGACACTAGAAGCCCTCCCACTGCTGCCCCCTCCAGCACCAAGAATAGAGTGCATCACCTGCCCCAGACTGAGAGTTCCCATCTATACCCTGTGGCTAATAGCCACTGATGGACTTCTGCTCCATCTGATTCCCTCTCCATGCATCCAGGGCACAGACTTGACAGGCCATTGCCAGCACACTATTGAACCACAGGCCCATAACTACAGTGGGGCATCTTGGGGCTAGGCCCCCTGACTTACTAGCAAGGCCCCCACGACTTCCAATCCGGCCCAATGCCCTCTAGTGGCGGCAGGTGCAGGGAAGGAACCAGGTGTTCTTTTAATTCGATTAGCCAGTGCCCCCTAAGAAATTTAAATGCCCCCCCAACTTTAAGAATCCTGGCTACGGGCCCGTTGAACCATGTGTGGTCCTGCAATCCATCACGGGACATTCCATAATCAAGGAAGATCTCGGAGAAATTATATGATTTAATGTGTTGTCGAAGGCTTTCACGGCCGGAGTTCATTAGATGCTGTAGATTTTCCGGGTTGTGTGGCCGTGGTCTTGGCATCATAGGGCCTGACGTTTTGCCAGTAGCTGTGACTGGCATCCTCAGAGGTATATACCTCAGAGGTATTATACCTCTGAGGATGCCAGCCACAGCTACTGGCGAAACGTCAGGCCCTATGATGCCAAGACCACAGCCACACAACCCGGAAAATCTACAGCAACTAACTACTTATATGATTGTCAGAACCTTTCTTTCCCACCATTTTAGCCCCAGTCCAGTTGCTGGAACTTTTTGCGTGCCTGCTAAGAATCTGGGCCAGTTGCCAGAATTTGAGGAATAAAGCTGCATGTTTCAGTTAACCCCCCCACCTTTGCACTTTAATTGTGTTTCCCATGCATGTGAGTTAAGATGCCAGCTTGCTGAACTTGGCTCAGAAGTCTGCCCGAGAGTGAGACAGCAGCACAGGTCTGTGTGGTTCCTCCTCGTCCTTTCCCAGCGGAGTCTCAACCCTCTCTGTCTGCCATCAACAGCTATGGAAGAAAGTGTTGCCTTTTAACCCTACCCCAGTGTGCTTGAACATGCTCCCACTGGTTGGCTGTTGCCTTCCTCTGCAGAGGAAGGTGCTGTCCCTTCCAGGTACCAACCAATGTTCCCTCTAAGCTGAGTTAGTGTGAGCTAGCTCACAGTTTTTTTAGCCTCTGGCTCACACATTTTTAGTTCAGGAAGGGATGGCTCCAGAGCAAACTAATTGATGCAGTAGCCAAATCACTTGCTCACAACTTTAACGCCAGCAGCTCACAAAGTGTAATTCTTGCTCACAAGACTCCACGGCTCAGAGGGAGCATTGGTACCAACCCTGCTTAGACTCTGAGGTTGGGCTATATACCATTCTGTCTTCCTTCCCCAATCGACTAAATAGGCACTTTCTAAAAACAGGCAAAATCCAACTGATGGATCTCAACAGGGAGTTCTGTTAATGTCCGATATGTCTCTGATCGCCACAGCCTAAGTATGTCAATTAATGAAGAAGAAGAGACTGGTCTTTTCTGCACCCGTCTGTTCCCCCACTGTTTGTCCACAGCCAAGTCGGAAGCTTTCTCTCCCTCTGCATTGCATTCCGGCTCTCACTTTCCTCCTGTATTGAGGTTCTTTTGGGGTTCTGCATTGTTTTATGGCCGTTCGGAGGTGACTTCGTAGTCGACACGGTATTGCCCCCAGGTATCTGAAAGTGGTTTCTCCCCAGACCTTTCTGCTCTTCAGCTTCCAATTCGTAGGGAATAATAAGCAGACTGCTTGATGTGGCTTTGCTTCTAGCTTGCTGGGGTTGGGGTTTTGACACACTCCCCCTTCCCTTCGCTCATTGGACCCTAAAGATCTCCCCCCTTCCTTGAAGCCAATCTGCACACAACTTGGAGGGTAGGTAGAGGGGCAACCTAGGGAGGTCCTCTGTGATGCTTCTAGCTTGCAGGGTGGGTGTTGCACAGTGGACCTTGGGGAAGTGTTGCACAGTGGACCTTGGGGAGGGATCTTTTTCCCCTCCCCCAAAGCCAATCTGCACACAACTTGGAGGGGATTGTATTAAAACGAAAGACAGGATTGCTCATGGGAAACAATGGGAGAGGCTGGGAGGCCCATTGTTTTTTTAAAAAAATTAAAACCCTTGGGATGCCACCCCTACTGGCAGACCAGCCAGCCAGATGCTGAGCTTGCATCCCTCTATAGGTCATGCAGGTCTGGAGTAGCCCAGCGGCAGCTAGCCAAAGGAGGTGGGAGAGTGGGGAGGAGAGGAGAGAAAGGGGCAGGCACAGTGTGCCCCATTTGGAGTACTGTGTACAGTTCTGGTCACCACACCTCAGAAAGGATATTATAGCACTGGAAAAAGTGCAGAGAAGGGCAACTAGAATGATAAAAGGGATGGAACACTTTCCCTCTGAAGAAGGGATAAAGCGCTTGGGGCTCTTTAGCTTGGAGAAACGACAGCTGAGGGGTGACACGATCGAGGTTTACACGATTATGCATGGGATAAAGTAGGTCGAGAAAGAGGTACTTTTCTCCCTTTCTCACAATACAAGAATTCGTGGGCGCTCCATGAAACTGCGGAGCAGTCAGGTTAGAATGGATAAAAGGAAGTCCTTCTTCACCCAAAGAGTGATTAACGCATGGAATTCACTGCCACAGGAGGTGGTGGCAGCTACAAGCATGGACGGCTTCAAGAGGGAATTAGATAAACCTATGGAGCAGAAGTCCATCAGAGGCTATTAGCCACAAGGTATAGCTAGGAACTCTCAGTCTGGGGCAGGTGATGCCCTCTATTCTTGGTGCTGGAGGGGGCAGCAGTGGGAGGACTTCTAGTGTCCCGGCCCCACTGGTAGACCTCCTGATGGCACCTGGTATTTTTGGCCGCTGTGCAACAGAGTATTGGACTAGATAGGCCATTGGCCTGATCCAACGTTGGCTTCTCTTATGTCCTTATGTCCTTATCCCTTGCTCACACACTTGGCCAAGTCGATGGCAATTGGACCACCTCCAAGTGACTTCCTACACTCATTAAGAAAAACGGCGCTTTTCTTTTGTAGCTGCAGAATAAATCCATTGGAGAATAAAAGAATATGCAGACGGCAGGCAAAGGAATCCGAAGTGAAGCTGAATGGCTCTATTGCAGTAAACTGCAATTAGCTGTGGATGCAGCCAGGGCCACTGTTGTGAAAGACTGAAGTATTACTGCCTCCTTAGTTTACACAGATAACCATCTATAAGTCACAAACCTGTCTGACTAGTCCAGCGGCTTTGAGTCATCGGGGGAGGAGCCTGAGAAGGACAGGGGCTGAGGAGGATCGGGGGGCACGGGGGGGCAGAGCACCACTGAGCCAGCTGCAGACAATGGTCCAGCAGCATCAGAGGCCGCCCTGTGTAGGGTTGCCTGCTGCAGGTGGGGAAATTCCTGGAGATTTGGGGGAGGAGCCTGGGGAGGGCAGGGTTTGGGGGAGAGGCGTGACCTCCGCAGGGTACAATGCTGTAGAGCCCGCCCTCCAAAGCAGCCATTTTCTCCAGGGGAACTGATCTCTGTTGTCCAAAGATCAGCTGCGATAGCGGGGGATCTCCAAGCACCACCAAGAGGTTTGGCAACCTTCTGGCCCACTTTAGAGACTGGGATGGGTTTTTTCCCCTTGATTAATGATTAATGTAGTTTCTGCGTGAGGGAGGGCTTTTTGAGGTCACTTCCTGTGAAGGCTCTCCAGCTCCAGGTGGCATGGCTTAATAGAGAGGCCTATTTTCTCTGCCTTTCATTCTACTCAAAATCCTTTGACCTCTCTTTCTCTCTCTTTCTGTGCATGCGGGTTTTGCTTTAGAATATAGGGTTGCCAACTTCAGGCTGGGAAATTTCTGGAAAAGAAAAAGAAGAAGAAGAAGAAGAAGAAGAATAGAGTGCATCACCTGCCCCAGACTGAGAGTTCCCATCTATACCCTGTGGCTAATAGCCACTGATGGACTTCTGCTCCATATGTTTATCACCCCGTGAAGTGGGTGGGGGCTGAGAGAGCTCTCTTGAGGACTGCTCTTTTTTTAAAAAATATTTTTTTATTTTATAACAACAACAACCATCAAACACAACAAAGACAAAACAAAACTACAAACAAAACATAGGCTGGGAGAATCTTAAGCATTAAGTGTCTCTTGAGTATTTCCTCACCAAACAAAAAATAGTTTTTTTGCACCTTAGCGTGTCAATGCATCCCTTTGCACTTATTACTGTCAATAATCTTGTTATTATGCTTTAATTGCATTCTGATTTGGTCGTTTGCACAGTTCATTTAATGCACTCTTCAGTCCATCTGTAAAGTCTCAACCATGTGTTTTCGAAGAGAGAGCAGCTCTGAAAAGAGCTTGTGACTGACCCAAGGTCACACCAGCAGCTGTGTGTGGAGGAGTGGGGGAATCAAACCCGGTTCTCCCAGGTTAGAGTCCTGCCACTCTTAATCAGTACGCCAAACTGGCTGTGAAGCCTGTGGAGGGTGGGGATTGTGGAAGGGTGGGACTCCAGCAGGGTATAATACCATATGGTCCATCCTACAAAATAGTCATTTTTTTCTGAGGAGTTGATCTCTGTCATCTGGGGATCAGTTGCAGTTCCAGTAGATCTCCAGGCACCACCTGGAGGTTGACCACCCCCTCCTCTCCAGCTCCTGAGGACTCTGAGTCCAAGCCGCCGGACTGGTCAGAGGGGATCATGACACCGTACCAGCAAGGTTCCCTCTAATTCCTCCCCCCACTGACCAGAGCAGTTCACATCCTGAGCAGAATATAACTGCTATAATTTTAACATGGGTAATGGGCAGTGCAGGACCCCACACAAGACTCCAGACTGCTGCTGAGTGGGGCTTCCTGTGTTAATGAGCGGGCGCTCACGTGTACAACTTAGAGGGAACACTGCATACCAGTGATACTTAGGGGCTTCAGAACCGCATGTGCCAGCCTAGTTAAGCGTGCGGACTCTAATCTGTGAGAACCAGGTTTGATTCTCCACTCCTTCACATGCAGCTGCTGGTGTGACCTTGGGGCAGTCACAAGTTCTCTCAGAGCTGTTCTCTCAAGAGCTGTTCTCATAAGAACATAAGAGAAGCCAATGTTGAATCAGGCCAATGGCCCATCTAGTCCAACACTCTGTCACACAGCAGCCAAAAATACCACGTGCTATCAGGAGGTCCATTCTCTCTCCTCCCAGTCAGCTCTCTCAGCTCCACCTACCTCACAGGGTGTCTGCTCTCTGCAGTCTGGAGGTCACTAGCTCGCCTTCCAAATGACTCATGATCATATTATTAAGTCATTCCAGAATCTCTGGCAAAGTTAAGTCCTCACAAGGGGCCATCCATCCTGTGTAAAACAGACTAGAATGGCTGAAACTTCTTGGAAATTTCTTGGAAACTTAAACTTCTTAAACTTCTTGTCATTCCCAGTTCGGTGTAGTGGCTAAGTGCGCAGTGCCAGTTTGTGGTAGTGCTAGTCTGGTGTAGTGGTGAAGTGTGCGGGCTCTAATCTGGGAGAATTGGGTTTGATTCCCCCACTCCTCCACTTGCAGCTGCTGGATGACCTTGGGAAAGCCATAGTTCTGACAAGAGCTGTTCTTGAAAGGGCAGTTTCTGTCAGAGCTCTCTCAGCCCCACCTGCCTCACAGGGCGTCTGTTGTGGGGAGAGGAAGGGAAGGAGACTCCAAGTGAAGGGCAGGGTATAAATCCAATTTCCTCCTCCTCCTCCTCTTCCTCCTTCTCTTCTTCTTCTTCTTTTCCTCCTCCTCCTCCTTCTCCTTCTTCGTCTAAACACCGTTCTCCAATGTGGTGCCTGCCGCCCCATGTTTCAGGAAATTTGGCAAGCTCCTTGCCTGGTGGGGCTAGTGGTTGGCAGGTGGTCCCTACTTTGAAACAGCCATCACCAAAGAAACAGAAAAGCCACAAACCTGCCTGAGAAACAGGCCTCTGGTAGGGGTGGAAGGAAATGTGGCTTTGTTAGCTGATAGTACTTATGAATGCGGCTGTCCACAACTCACAGAGTGAATGCCACTGATCTGTATCACAGCATATGGAGAACAGGGTTTAAACAGAGAGTAGGAAGATCACCAGTGGATTCTGGTTACGACTTTCCAGGGCTGTACTTGTATTTATTGTATGGTTACGTTTTAACGAACATGGTTCATTGTACCTCACTACCATGTCCTAGGGTTATAGCCTTCTGTCATGCTTGCGTAAAGCTGTGGCATTATTAAAGAGCACACAGTGGAAATGCTACTGAACATTTATTGCTCATCAAGTAATCATTTGTCTACAGTATGTTCTGAATATTGACGAAGAATGAGAACTGACTGTCCATCCACCTGTTGTTAGTTCTTATTTTTTAAAAAATCAACAGATGGCCTTAGGAAAGCTGCTCACTTTCCCATCTGTAGCATGGCAATAATAATAATAATAATAATAATAATAATAATAATAATAATAATAATAATAATAATAATAATAATAATAGTTCAGTCCTACCTTACAAGGCTGATGTTACTGCGATGATGCTAGAGGCAGCTGATTTAATCTGTTGTTGCAACAATAAGCAGGAATCTTCTGGCACCGTAAAGACTAACAAGCGTTTATTCTAACATAAACTTTTGGCAACTAGAACCCACTTTATGATATGCCTGAAGCCTTACTAGATAGATCACGAATGAACCTCCCAGTTCTGTTTCGTTCATGGTTCAGTTCACGGTTCAGTTACGAACCGTCACAAACCATGTCTTCCCAGTTCAGGCCTATCCTTAATCAACCATTCACGATTCTCTAGAGAAAGCAAATTAATAAATAGCCATTCAGTGCAAATGGGCAATACATTCACAAAGATTAGGCAAAATATATCTTTAGTAATAAAGTGCACTTTAAAAAATATTAAAAACAAAATGGGCCTTTAAGGCAAGAATGTGCAATACACATTACATACAGTCAGGGCTTTTTTTGTAGAAAAAGCCCAGCGGGAACTCATTAGCATAATAGGCCCCACCCAGCAGCAGAAACTCATTAGCATATTAGGCCACACCCCATGTTACTAGAAGTGTGGTCATCCAGCCACACCCACCTTTTGCTTCTTATTCTGTTTACCTTGTTTGTTGTCAAATCCCAGGGCTTTTTTTGGAGCAGGACTCCTTTGCATGTTAGGCCACACACCGCTAATGTAGCCAATCCGAATGAGTTTCTGCTGCTGGCTGTGGCCTATTATGCTAATAAGTTCCTTCTGGGCGTGGCCAACTCGGGAGCCAGCTGGAACTCCGCTCCTGTGCGTTCCTGCCCCAAAATAGCCCTGCATACAGTACAGTAAACTCTTAGTAGCATACTTTGCAGTACACACAACATATAATGCAGTATACACTAAGTAGCATTGATTGGAAGTAGGCAGATCACACACACACAATGTTTAATGTCTGATTTGTGTCCATCTATTATTTTGCATTAGAACTGACCTGTTTGTCCAAGGTAGAGAGAAGAAGGGCACTGTTGACACTGTAACAACAACAACAACAATAAAATCAATCATCATCATAATCATCATCATCTGGCATTGTGTGTAGAATAGTCATGAGATCCTAGGATTGTCTGGCAGCCATAAGTTCTAGCTCTTAGAGTTATGCACCACTAAGTGGTGTGCTGGACTTGTTTTTAGGGGCTGAGAGAGCTCTGAAAGAACTTGGACTGACCCAAGATGACACATATAATGACAAGGTTGACACATATAATGCTGGAGGATGAGCTAGCCCTGGAGGGTGCAACTGATGTCCTTGGGTCTTGTAATGGTATTGCCTGAGTAGATAAGGGCAGGGTTGGCATCTGGGTTCATTGCCGCACCTGATCCCTGAGTCTCTGTTAGGTACCCTGTGACTGTTGGGAAGAATCTGTTGTAGGTTAGGTGGCTGGTTGTCACCAACCTTCTGGCGGGGCCTGGATCTCCCAGAATGACAACTGAACTTCAGACAATGGAGATCAGCCTCCTGGAGAAAATGGCTGCTTTGGAGGGTGGAGCCTATGGCATTATTTTTGGCTGAGGTCTCTCCCCTCCCCAAACCCTGTCCTCCCCGGGGTCCACCCCAAGTCTCCAGGAATTTCTCAACCCAGAGTCGGCAGCCCTATCAGGATCACATGACAGTTTATTCCAAGAATTATTGGTCTAAAAGGTTCCACTGGACTCAGACTTCGTCCTTTTGCAAAGCCCGTAACTCCAGCCCAATCAAAGAAGGAACCCGTTTCCCTGCAAGATCTACGACGAGAACTCTAATTTTTCAGGCAAGGCATTATTTACCAAGTCTGTGAGCTGCCAAACCTATTTCAGTTGCCCCACATCACAAAGCTATCCTTTTATATCAACTCAAGATACTGCTGTCAGCTATTCTGACTTCTGATTTATAGTTTGGCTACCTGTAGAAGAGTGCTTGGCCAATTCACTCGATGCTGTTATACAGTTGCTGATGATTTCTAAAGAACAGCTGAAGAACATCTCACTTGAACTGGCATCCTGAGCTGGCCTTGTGTTTGTGGAGAACATTCAGGATATTCTTAAATGTAGATTTGTCTGTGTCGGGCACTTCTGTTCAAAGCAGGAAATGTTCCTGCTATATATACCCTGCTCCAGTGCCACCGAGGTTCCGTTCCAGCCGCAGCTCTTCGAAAGACGTGAACGAACCACGCTTGAAAGGTAATGTAGAAAAGCCTTTTGCTAAGTGGCAAGCGTGTTGTCGACTGAATCAACGATTCACATTTCATACTTGCTTTTGCATAACAATTTAAATTAAAATTATAATTCAGAACTGCTGCGGGGAGCTGCTCGGAGTGGCGGCAGGCAATGGGGCTAGCCGGTGGGAGTTTGCAGAGGATACTGAAGATCATAATCCTGTTTATGGGTTGTTTCCCCCCCAGAAATGCTTTTTCTGACCGTAGTTCTGCTCTTGGCCGCTGTCCTGGACCCTTCTCTAGAAGAGGTATGAGCCAAATACAGTATGTATCAGACTTATGCTTACAATGTCGGTCAGAGGTGTCTTGATCGAGAATTTACGATGTGCTGAAACGTCACAGTTTCTGGAAATACTTTCCCTTTAGTACTTCTGTTCTGACCCCTCATTCTTAACAGTGTTTTACATCAAATTTCAAAGGGCTTTATAGGGGGAAGGATGGAAAACATGAAATAAAGAAAGCCCTGGGAAGTCCAGAGCTATATTTAGAGTAGGGCTGGGCATGAACTGGTTCATAAACTGAAATTTGGCCCGAACTTGGCCTGGTTCGGCAGTCATGAACCAATGTTCAGGGAAGGCGCCTTCCCCGAACATTTACAAGACTTTTGCCTGGTTTGTCTGTTTGGACCATTAAAACCTAGCAGCTGAGCGGCGTGAGGTCTGCCCATCAGCTGTGAGGTTGAAATGGCTGTGAGCCATTTCAGCAGTGCATTTTGCTCCCCCCCCACACTATTAGGCTGAAATGGCTGGCAGCCATTTTAGTGGTCCGTTTCACTTTCCCCCGCATGGAAGTGGGGGAAGTGAAATGGATGCATTAAATGGCTGCCAGTCATTTAACCCTTCTTGGGTGATTCCCCCCTTTCTCTCGGCCACAGCTTGCCACAGCTGGGAAAAAGGGGGACTCAAACTGGCTGGTTTGGGCATGATTGGCCTGGTTCAGTTTGGGGTTCCTGAACCCTGAATTGAACTGTAATTTTCAGGTTCATGCCCATCCCTAATTCAGAACCAGTAAGATTGTTTGGCTGTTAGATTCAGGCTTGACGGGAAAAAAGGGGACCCAAACTGACTGGTTTGGGCATGATTGGCCCGGTTCAGTTTGGGGTTCAGTTCAGGATCATCCCGAATCCTGAATCAAACTGTAATTTTTAGGTTCATGCCCATCCCTAATTCAGAACCAGTAAGATTGTTTGGCTGTTAGATTCAGGCTTGATGGGCCTTCTGTTGCTCCAGGCAAACTTTCGCATCATGCTTTTCACTATTTCCTATGCCGAACCCAGGTGTAGTTCCCCTTCAGATGAGCCCAGTAATTCACTGTGTTGACACTGATTTGTTTCTGTAACTGTGGTTCAGTAAAGATTCTTCCTTCCTGACACATTCACTCCAAAGAGCAACAGTGGCATTGCATTCCCCAAACCAGGAAATCCCAATACTTACCAGGGGAACTTGCTCTGCGGTGTGGGCCAGCACCACGATTACTCCCGTTGCTGGTATGCATCGCTGCATGGGAGAAGGCAACATGAGCTTAAGTACCCTGAGCATCTGGACCGTGTTTAAATGTGGCAACCAGACCACTATGAAAGACCAACACAGGACCATATGGAGCAGAAGTCCATCAGTGGCTATTAGCCACAGGGTGTAGATGGGAACTCTCAGTCTGGGGCAGGTGATGCACTCTGTTCTTGGTGCTGGAGGGGGCAGCAGTGGGAGGGCTTCTAGTGCCCTGGCCCCACTGCTGGACCTCCTGATGGCACCTGGTATATTTTGGCCGCTGTGTGACAGAGTGTTGGACTGGATGGGCCATTGGCCTGATTCAACATTGGCTTCTCTTATGTTCTTATGTTCTTATGACTAACGTTACGTGACAGCTGAGGATCACGGTTTGGTTGAATCATGCCAACTGGCAGATTGTGTATTCGATCTAGGACAGAGAGTAACTACGAGCTGTCAGAGAAACATCAGCTCAGTTCCTGATCACAGTGGTTGTTCCATAGCTGGAGGAAACATTAGTAACAACACCAAGCGTGCATGTTTCCACACAGGTTGTTTGCCCTCAATTTGATGCCATCAAGAAGCAGGGTTTGTTTGTTTTTTTACTGCTGCCCCACAGCATTGTGAAGGATTCATGCCCCGCTCAGTGTTTCCCTAGATTTTCTCTGATCTTTCCCAAACCTGCTTGGCCTGGAAGGGCCAGATGGCTGCTGTGTGAGTGGGGAAATCTGGGGAAAATCAGCAATTGAATGGCAGTACATCGATATACCGAGGAGCTGCGGTGGCTCAAGTGGTTAAGACGCTGAACTGCAGGCTGTGGAAGGTCAGTAGTTCAGCAGTTCAAGACCCGTGAGTGCTGCATGACGGGGTGAGCTCCCGTCTCTAGTTCCAGCTCCTGCCAACCTAGCAGTTCGAAAGCAAGAAATTGCAAGTAGATCAATAGGTACCACTTCAGTGGGAAGGTAACAGCGTTCCGTGCGCCTTGGTGTTTAGTCATGCCGGCCACATGACCATAGAAACGTCTTCGGACAGCGCTGGCTCTTCGGCTTTGAAACGGAGATGAGCACCGCAACCCTAGAGTCGGATTCGACTGGCTTTCGAGCAAGGGAACCTTTACCTTTACCTATATCGATATACCATTATAGCAATATCTGTAACAGGGTCCCTGAATTTTCAACTTTCATTTTTTTTAAAAAAAACCCTCTCTAGCTCAGGGGTGTCAAACATGTGGCCCGGGGGACGGATTAGGCCCCCAAAGGGCTTCTATCAGGCCCGCAGTGGAACTGGCTGTCTTCTGCTTCTTCTTCCAGTTCTGCCGCTGCCGCGTCATCGTAGGTTTGCAGCTTACAGATACACACCTGAACAGCAGACTCAAGATTGCAACAAGCAGTGAATTCCATACGTTAATCACTCTTTGGGTGATAAAAGGAAATACTTCTTCACCCAAAGAGTGATTAACGTATGGAATTCACTGCCACAGGAGGTGGTGGCAGCTACAAGCATGGACAGTTTCAAGAGGGAATTGGATAAACATATGGAGCAGAAGTCCATCAGTGGCTATTAGCCACAGGGTATAGATGGGAACTCTCAGTCTGGGGCAGGTGATGCACTCTATTCTTGGTGCTGGAGGGGGCAGCAGTGGGAGGGCTTCTGGTGTCCTGGCCCCACTGCTGGACCTCCTGGTGGCACCTGGTATATTTTGGCCGCTGTGTGACAGAGTGTTGGACTGGATGGGCCATTGGCCTGATTCAACACTGGCTTCTCTTATGTTCTTATGTAAGCAGAGACATTTAGATGCAATGATTCAGAGCAAGAGGTGTCCGTTTTCAGACACTGTTAAATAAAGAAAATATTGCAAGGGTGCTCATGTTTCGAGCATGTTTTTATTTTAAGTAAAAAGAAAAAAACCCTTTGTGTTTGTGTCCTTTATAAAGTTTATCTCTCCGCTCCCTGGCATTACCTTTTACGACACCCATGGCCCGGCCCGACGAGGTCTCGTTTATGTCAGATCCGGCCCTCGTAACAAATGAGTTGGACACCCCTGCTCTAGCTCCTTTTATTCCAGACATCTAAGGAAAAAGGCATATCTTTGCAAGGAGAAGGGTCTAGAGACTTACATCTAAAAAAGAAAGAAAGAAAAGAAAGATGGTCTATAACTTCTACATAATACTGCACAACGGTATGTCAAGATACAGACTCTGCCCGGTATTATGATTTTGTGTTAGGCTCACGGTAAATAGAAGTGGTACAGCTTTTCCTGTCAAAAAAAAAAATCTGTGGTATGTTTCTTTTTAGGAAGAGACAGAAGAGGAGGAGGAGAAGGAGGAGGAAGAGGAGGCTGAGGAGGAGAAGAAGGGGGAGGCGGTGAACAAGCTGAACGAGCTGAAGGAGTTCAAGGAAGAGAAGGAAGAGGAGGAGGAGGAAGAGGAGGAGGAAGATGGCGTGATAACCGGGAGCGGAGTAGCTCCAGAGCAACAGAAGATCATTATTGATAAACACAATGAAATCAGGAGAAAGGTTGAGCCAACTGCTGCCAATATGCTGAAAATGGTAAGATACGATTCTGGATATGGTTGGAAAGACTTCCTTTCACTATGGTCAGGAGGGACCTGGGAACCCGAACTCTTACCCAGTACCAGGCCTCAAAAATCATCTCAGTAGTAGGTCTGCCAAGTCCGTGTGTGGAAATTCCAGGAGATTTAGGAGTGGGGCATGGGGAGGGTGGGGTCTGAGAAGAGGAAAGACCCCAGCCGGATAGAATACTATAGAGGCTGCCCTACAAAGCAGCCATTCTTTCTCGGTATATCAAAGAAAGAAAACCACGATAGCCTAATAACAGTTCTTACTATATTTAAATAACCTGCGCATAACATATCACTCGTGAACAATTGTAATGGGATTGCATAGAAAAGTTCCAATCTTTGTTTATGTTCAAATACGATTCAAAACATTCCTTCTGTGCAGACTGAGTTCCTATTATTGAATCCGTCAAAGGTTTTGAACCGTATATGAACATAAACAAAGATGTGAGCTGGGATATACTACTCCTGGTGCCCATGCAATTAAGAAATTCGCCGCCAATGTGGGATATCGTGCATCGTGCATCTTGGTTTTATATGAATTTTACTGTTGTACTGAATTTTACTGTTGTATTGAATGTTTTACTGTATGTAATATTGTTTATTGTTTTAGTTCTGAAACTCGGCTTGGCCGCTTGTTAGCCGCCCTGAGCTACCGGATAGGGTGGGGTATAAATCTCAAAATAAATAAATAAATAAATAAAATAAAGGTTGTAACTTTTCTATGCAATTCCATTACAATTGGTCACGAGTGATATGTTATGCACAGGTTTTTTAAATATAATAAGAATTGTTATTAGGCTACCATGGTTTTCTTCCTTTGATATATGTGTTTCCATAATTCTCTCTTTTCATTTGTTTTGTGATTTTTTTCTCTGTTGTCTGGAAATCAGTTGTAATCAGGGAGATCTCCAGGCCCCACCAGGAGGTTAGTTCGTTCTATCTTCTTCTTCGTCGTCATCTCTCTATCTATCTATCATCATCATCATCATCATCATCATCATCATCATCATCATCATCATCTATCATCTCTCATGTATCTATCATCTCTTTCTCCCATCTATCCATCATTCTCTCTCTCATCTCTCCTATCTCTCTCTCTCTCTCATCTACCTAACTACCTAACTACCTAACTACCTACCTAACTAACTAACTAACCATCTATCATCTATCTATCAGCCATCTATCTATCAGCCACCTATCCATCATCTATCTATCCATCATCTATCTATCTATCTATCTATCTATCTATCTATCTATCTATCTATCTATCTATCTATCTATCTATCTATCTATCATCTATCATCTATCATCTATCATCTATCTATCTATCTATCTATCTATCTATCTATCTATCTATCTATCTATCTATCTATCTATCATCTATCATCTATCTATCATCTATCATCTATCATCTATCATCTATCATCTATCATCTATCATCTATCTACCTACCTACCTACCTACCTACCTATCCATCATCTACCTACCTACCTACCTACCTATCCATCATCTACCTACCTACCTATCCATCATCTATCTATCTATCTATCTATCTATCTATCTATCTATCTATCATCTATCATCTATCTATCTATCTATCTATCTATCTATCTATCTATCTATCTATCTATCTATCTATCTATCTATCTATCTATCTATCTATCTACCTACCCACCCACCCACCCACCCACCCACCCACCCACCCACCTATCTATCTATCTATCTATCTATCTATCTATCTATCTATCTATCTATCTATCTATCTATCTATCTATCTATCTATCTATCTACGTACCTACCGACCTACCTACCGACCTACCGACCTACCTACCCACCCACCCACCCACCCACCCATCATCTATCTATCTATCTATCTATCTATCTATCTATCTATCATCTCTATCCATCCATCTATCATCATCATCATCATCATCATCATCATCATCATCATCTATCTTATTTAGCATCCTCCTTTTTCACTAGGGCTCAATAGTGAGTCAGTACAATCAACAGGAGGGGACATTCAATAAACAGTGCAATAGGAGTATAGCAAGCCTGGCCCGTATGTCTCGATGTCTAACAATCCCACTTCGCCCCATTGCATCTCAGTGTCTGCAGTGCAGCTTCTCCACCAAGCAGGAAGCTGGGGAGTTTACTGTGAGGGTCATCTTTGCTAGTGGTGGTCTCTCTTGTGAAAGGCAGCAAAGGCGGTGTCAGGATGAATCTTTGGCTGATGGAGGTGCTAACACCAGGAGGTGTTCGGGTGAAATGAAAAACTTCGAGGCACAATGATTTCACATGGAAGGGCCCAGCCTCAATTTTCCATCACAGAAATCAGTATGGAATTAGAGAGCTTCCATTTGTCCGGATCATGCCTGGCAAACAGAATCTTTGGGAAACGACAGCTTAAGGAGAAATCCTGGAGGGCCCAGGCTAGCTCGTTCTCGTTAGATCTTGGAAGCTAAGCAGGGTCGGCCCTGGTTAGTAGTTGGATGGGAGACAGTCAAGGAAGTCCAGGCTCGCAGTGCAGAGCCAGGCAATGGCAAACAAGTTCTGAACATCTCTTGCCTTGGACACTTGGCTATGGCTTGGCAGTATCTTCCACCACCAGGAACAGTAAGTGCAGAGAAAGTGTTTTCTGATTCCCTCTTGTCTCTAGCCTTTACCCAGTGCTTGGAGCCCAATGCGGTAGTAGGCTGTGTACGTTCAATGATTGCCATTCTTCCAGCAGCCTGAAGAGCCCTCGTAAGTTCTCAGAAGCTAAGCAGGGATGGCCCTGGTTAGTACTTGGATGGGAGCCCACCGAGGAAGATGGGGATTAGTGTGCAGAGGAAAGCAACGGCAAACCACCTCTGTTCAACTCTTGCCTTGAAAACCCCTTGTTCCTGAGTTCAGCAAGAGACAGTTGTGACTTGAAGGCCCACAGTTTACTATCATTCCATTCTTGTATCTCTACCTGAAGCTGTTAGTGGGGTTCACCTCTCTAAACCATCGTCTGGAGCTATGCAGCCTGAGTCCTTTCTTAAAGGTGAGCAGGGCTTTTTTTGTAGAAAAAGCCCAGCAGGAACTCATTAGCATAATAGGCCACCCCCAACAGCAGAACATCATTAGCATATTAGGCCAAGCCCTGATAGCACAGCTCATTAGCATATTAGGCCACACTCCTATTTCATCAGAAGTGTGGTCATCCAGCCACACCCACCTTTTGCTTCTTATTCTGTTTACCTTTTTTGTTGTCAAAACCCAGGGCTTTTTTTTTGTAGCAGGAACTCCTTTGCATGTCAAGCCACACACCCCTAATGTAGCCAATCCTAATGACTTTCTGCTGTTGGGTGTGGCCTGTTATGCTAATGAGTTCCTGCTGGGCGTGGCCAACTCAGGAGCCAGCCGGAACTCCGTTCCTGTGCGTTCCTGCCCAAAAGTAGCCCTGAAGGTGAGATTCAGTTTCAGAGCCAGTTTGGTGTAGTGCTTAGGAACGCAGACTCTCCTCTGGAGAACTGGGTTTGATTCCCCACCAGTGTTCCCTCTAAGCTGAGCTAGCTCACAGTTTTTTAGCCTCCGGCTCACACCTTTTTATCTTAGCTCAGGGAGGGATGGCCCCAGAGCAAACTCATTTATGCAGGAGCCAAATGGCTCACTCCCGACTTTAATGCCAGTAGCTCAGAAAGTAGAATTTTTGCTCACAAGATTCCACAGCTTAGAGGGAGCGTTGTTCCCCACTCCTCCACATGCAGCTGTTGGGGTGACCTCGGGTCAGTCATAAATTCTGTCAGAGCTGTTCTCTCAAGAGCAGTCCTCGAAAGAGCTCTCTCAGCCCCACGTACCTCACAGGGTGTCTGTCATGGGGAGAGGAAGGGAAAGGAGATTGTAAGCCATTTTGAGACTCCTTTGGGTAGTGAAGGGCGGGGTATAAATCCAATCTCCTCCTCCTCCTCCTCCTCCTCCTTCTTCTTCTTGATCAAACTGCCTAAGAATGAGTGATGGTTCTGGGTTCAGTCCTCCCCCTGACCAAACAGCTGGCCTGTGGGACTTTTACATACCTCACATTGCCCTGTGGTCATTATCATGGTCTAAATAAAACTCTCTCTCTCTTTTTTGCTTTACTAAGGTATGGAATGAAACAGTGGGTGAGAATGCTCGGATGTGGGCTGAAAAATGTATTCTAGCAAACAGTCCTGAGGACAGTCGAAAAGTGGATGGTAAGTAAAGTGAAGAGAAAGAGCTGTTTCACAAATTAAATGGCAAATCAACCAAACAACCCCCTTGTTCCATATGAACCCAGCAGGGTGACATATCGCTATGTCACACCTGTTTTCAGTCTGTTTCTCACGGAGCCACACTGTGTGATGTATAGAGGAACAAGAAGAAGAAGAAGAGATTGGATTTATACCCCCACCCTTCACTACCCAAAGGTGTCTCAGAGTGGCTCACAAACTCCCTTCCCTTCCCCTCCTCACAACAGACACCCTGTGAGGTAGGTGGGACTGAGAGAGCTCTTGACAGAAACTGCTCTTTTTTCAAGAACAGCTCTTATCAGAACTCTGGCTTGCCCAAGATCATCCAGCAGGTGCAAGTGGAGGAGTGAGAATCAAACTCAGTTCTCCTGGATTAGAGTCCATGTACTTAACCACTACACCAAACTGGCTAGGGTTAACTGGGGTTGAGTTTCTGGAAATTTTCTTGCAGACCAAGAAGCAGGCACAGAGAAGGTGGGCAAATTGGATCAGGGAAATGGTGGTCAAAAAGAGGGAATTTATCTTTTTCCCTCTGTGCCTTCTGCCTGAGAGAAATTATTGTATTATTGCTCTGACCTGGGTGGCTTAAGCACATCAAATTTGTTCGGATCTTGGAAGTTCAGCAGGGTCAATCCCAGTTAGTATTTCGATGGGAGACCACCATAGCAGTCCAGGGCTGCTATAGAGAGGCAGGCAATGCCAAACCACCTGTGGTTTTTGTTTTTGTTTTAAATTTCATAGAATCATAGAATCATAGAATGTTAGAGTTGGAAGGGACCTTGCAGGCCATCTAGTCCAACCCCCTGCACTCTGCAGGAACACAGCCGAAACCCCTACATACCTACAACATACCCAAAAGATGGTTGTCCAGTCTCCTCTTGAAAACGTCCAGCGAAGGAGCATCCACCACCTCCCGAGGCAGTCTGTTCCACTGCTCAACCACTCTTACAGTCAGGAAGTTTCTCCTGATATTAAGCCGGTAATGACTCCCTTGTAATTTCCACCCATTAGATCTAGTCTTGCAATCCAGAGCAAGAGAGAATAGATCCACTCCATCTTCTACATGACAGCCCTTCAAATACTTGAAGACTGCAGTCATGTCCCCTCTAAACCTTCTCTTTCCCAGGCTAAACATACCCAACTCCCTCAGCCTTTCCTCATAAGACTGGGACTCCAACCCTCTCACCATCCTGGTCGCCCTCTTCTGGACCCGCTCGAGTTTGTCAACATCCTTCCGAAAATGTGGTGCCCAAAACTGGACACAGTACTCCAGGTGGGGCCTGACCATAGCAGAATACAGCGGAACTACCACCTCCCGTGATCTGGACACAATGCTTCTGCTAATGCATCCTAAGATTGCATTAGCTTTCTTCACAGCCGCATCACACTGCAGGCTCATGTTTAGCTTGTGATCAACCATAACACCTAGATCCCTTTCACATGTGCTGCTGTCAATTTAATTCAACCCAATAAATTGCAGAATTTATATACCAGATGTAAAATAACAACTCTAAACATACAAATATAGTGCAGAAAGGAAATGCCAAATCCTCGATATAACAAGATTTCCGTCTCTCTCAAGGCCATCACAACTTGTTCTTTGCAGGAAGGGGATTATCTCAAGCAAGTCTGTCTAATTACATCGATTTAGTCCAACCCATCTTTCCCAAGACCATCACAATTTATTCTTTGCGGGAAGGGAAATGACTCAGGCAAGTCAGTTTGATAACATTGATTTGGTCCAGTCCGATAACCGTCTTGTCTGAATGTGTCGAGACACAAAGCTTAAAAAGGGAAACCACACAGCCTCAAAATTAGTAGAATAAGAATAAAATTCTGAGACACTGGCTGGCCATGTTGCTGATGAAGCCAATCACCACCTCTCCAGTTTGGAAACCAGAGTGGAGAAAAACGTGTTATAGAACCACCTTCCAAAGTAACGAGTTTCCTCCTCTGGGTGATTAGATTACTGCAACTGTGAATCCTTCCTGGGGTGTAGTACATTTTTTCACATGATTTATATTTATGCATTACTAGGAGCAAGGCCTGTTGTGGGAACAAATGTTTGGGTCAATTTAGTATCTAATCTTAATTTCCCCACATTCATTGCTTTTGACAGTGGACACTTAGAAGCCGCTATATTTCTACTTTTTACAGGTATACCGTGTGGTGAGACTATATTTCAGTCAAATAAGGTCACGATGTGGCCAGACGTAATCAACTTCTGGCTGAATGGAAAGGCGTATTTCAAGTACGGCATTGGGGCCACAGACCCCAGAAAAAACATCTTTGCCTACACTCAGGTATGAACCCAGCAAAGGTCATTCAGCAGAACCCTAACCCTAACCCCCCGAAAACCAGACCGAAATGGGTTTAGATAATCCACTTCATCCAATACCTAGAATTACAGAGCCATCATTTGCTTGGGTGTGAGTAAGGAGATATTTTGGCCGCTGTGTGACAGAGTGTTGGACTAGATGGGCTATTGGCCTGATTCAATATTGGCTTCTCTTATGTTCTTATGTTTGCCTCAGGATAAGTCAGACTAAGCTGTGGTGGCTCAAGTGGTCAAGACGCTGAACTGCAGGCTGCGGAAGGTCCGTAGTTCAGCAGTTCGAGACCCGAGAGTGCCGCATGACGGAGTGAGCTCCCGTCTCTAGTTTCAGCTCCTGTCAACCTAGCAGTTTGAAAGCAAGAAATTGCAAGTAGATAAATAGGCACCACTTTGGTGGGAAGGTAACAGCGTTCCATGTGCCTTGGTGTTTAGTCATGCCGGCCACATGACCATGGAAACGTCTTCGGACAGCGCTGGCTCTTGGGCTTTGAAACGGAGATGAGCACCGCAACCCTAGAGTCGGATTCGACTGGCTTTCCAGCAAGGGAAGCTTTACCTTTACTTAAGTTGGACCTCACTGCATTGATCCATGCAATGGTCACCTCCAGACTGGACTACTGAAATTCGCTTTATGTAGGGCTACCCTTGAGAATGCTTTGGAAACTGCAGGTGGTCCAGAATGGAGCTACTAGGCTGCTGACTGGAACATCATGGTCAGATCGTATTACTCCAATTCTGCAAAAGCTGCACTGGCTACCAGTTAGTCTCCAGATCCAATCCAAGGTGTTGGAGTTAACCTTTAAAGCCCTTAATGGTCTGGGACCCTCATACCTATGGGACTACCTGTCCCATTACAACCTCCCATGCTTCCTTCGGTCATCGTCTAGGGGTCTCTTGCAGGTGCCTGGGCCTAGGATGGCTTGTTTAGTTGTCACCAGGAGAAGGGCCTTCTAAGTTGTGGCCCCTCCCTGTGGAACGCACTTTTGGATGACACTTGTGCCCTGCTGGATCTGTTTAGTTTCTACAGGGCATGCAAAACTGAATTGTTTAGGTTGACCTTTGGAGAGTAACCACATGTTTGGCCTGTTTGAATAATGGTATGGTGATAGCCACGTATTTTGATATTCTAATATTTTAACATTTTAATGTTAATATTTTATATTGTTATTTATTTTTATATTGTTTTTACCTTATTGGTTTTAATGTTGTAAGTTGCCATGAGACCCTTTGGGTGAGCGGCGACTAAAAACAATTCTGTTAAATAAATAAATAAATAAATAAATAAATAAATAAATAAGCTATTCAAAGTGCTCAGGTCAAAAGATGGCTTCTTCAGGTGAGGTTTCACAGTCACGTCTTTCCAGATTGTTCAGTTTGTTCAGGTCCAGGAAGAGGTTTTTTTTCCCCTGGGGGGCCTTCAGAACTCCATCAGCCAAGATAGGTGGAGATCTTCCTTCCCTTAGGGATGCATTAAGTACTCCTAAAACCCGATCAGTCACTCCTGACCAGTGAGGTATCATAAACAAAGTTGAAAATAGTTGAGCAATGATGAAGCGGGCCACACTACTTTAAGCAAGTTAGTGATCAGATCTTACATAAGAACACAAGAAGAGCCCTGCTGGATCAGACCAGTGGTCCATCTAGTCCAGCATTTCATCTCACACAGTGGCCAACCAGTTCCTTTGGATGGCTAACAACAGGACATAGAAGCTGAGGCCTTCCCCTGAGAAGAACATAAAAAGAGCCCTGCTGGATCAGACCAGTGGTCCACCTAGTCCAGCATCCTGCCTCACACAGTGGCCAACCAGTTCCTCTGGAGGGCCAACAACAGGGCACAGAGGCTGAGGCTTTCATAAGAACATAAGAAGAGCCCTGCTGGATCAGTCCAGAGGTCCATCTAGTTCAGCATCCTGCCTCATACAGTGGCCAACCAGTTCCTTTGGAGGGCCAACAGAAGGGCATAGAGGCTGAGGCCTTCCACTGATATTCCTCCTGGCTTTGGGGTTCAGAGGATTAGTGCCTCTGAATGTTGGAGGTTCCCCAGTCACCATGTCTAGAAGCCATGAATCCTCCATGAATCTATCTTCGGGCCCCAGAAAATGAGACTTATCCAAGCAACTGTGGATATTGAGCTCTGCTAAAAATTTGACATTGACCAGTCAAATCAGTGGTATCTAAGTAGGGTTCCCATTTCCCAGGCAGGCTTCTGCCCACTGCCGGCCCAAACAGGAACGTCACACAGCAACATCTCCAACACAATGACACCACGCAGAAGGGACGTCATCATGTCGGGGCGTTGTACAGCGACAATCTGGTTTTGGGGCAAAACTTTATGGTTTGACCCTGATCTTACCATAGAGTTTTGCCCTCATACCAGAGTGGCGCCATGCGATATCCCTGACGTGATGACATCAGTTCTGCATGATGTCATCAGGTTGGGGATGTTGCTGTTTGGGGGCAGAGCCCTCCCCCACTCCTGGAAGGCTCCCTCCCACCCTCTGCCAGCACATCGTGGAGATCTATGGGCCAAACTAGTTGATACCTCTGAAACTGAAAGCCTGGGAGATCTCAACATCAAACCGGAGACCAATTCTAATAGGACTGGTAGGAAGACTGTTATGTAGGGGTGGTGACGGAAAGTGCTGTCTAGTTGCAGCCGACCTATGGCGAAAACCTTGGGCTTTTCAAGACAAGAGAAGTTCAGAGGTGATTTGCCATGGCCTGCCTCTCTGTAGCAACTTCTTCGTGGTGTCCCACCCAGATAGCAACCAGGGCCGACCCCACTTTATGTCCGAGATCGGACAGGATCGAGCCATTCAGGTCAGTACTAGGTGCAGCCCTATGCCAGGGTACACAAACAGAATTTCTAACACAGCCGCTGTCTCCAACATCAGGTTCAAAGATTCAGAGTTGGAGCTCTGCTTGGCCAAGCATCTAGAGCAGGGGTATCAAACCTGCAGCCCGGGGGCCGGATCAGGCCCCCGGAGGGCTTCTATCAGGCCCGCGGTGGAACTGGCTGTCTTCTGCTTCTTCTTCCAGTTCTGCTGCATCATCGTAGGTTTGCCGCTTACAGATACACACCTGAACAGCATACCCGAGATTACGACAGCACAGACATTTTGATGCGATAATTCAGAGCCAGAGGTGTCAGTTATCAGACACTGCTAAATAAACAAAATATTGCAAGAGTGCTAATGTTTCCAGCATGTTTTTAAGTAAAAAACCCCCCTTTGTGTTCATGTCCTTTATAAAGTTTATATCTCCGCTACCGGACATTACATTTTATGACACACATGGCCCGGCCCGACGAGGTCTCATTTACATCAGATCCGGCCCTCATAAGAAATGAGTTTGACACCCCTTATCTAGAGAATAGGTTAGAACATCAGACCACTGAGAGTCCCCTTCTAAGAACATAAGAACATAAGAGAAGCCAATGTTGAATCAGGCCAATGGCCCATCTAGTCCAACACTCTGTCACACAGCGGCCAAAAATACCAGACACCATCAGGAGGTCCAGCAGTGGGGCCAGGACACTAGAAGCCCTCCCATTGCTGCCCCCTCCAGCACCAAGAACAGAGTGCATCACCTGCCCCAGACTGAGAGTTCCTATGTGCCTAATAGCCACTGATGGACTTCTGCTCCATATGTTTATCTAATTCCCTCTTGAAACTGTCCGTGCTTGCAGCTGCCACCACCTCCTGTGGCAGTGAATTCCATGTGCTAATCACTCTTTGGGTGAAGAAGTACTTCCTTTTATCTGTTCTAACCCGACTGCTCAGCAATTTCATTGAGTGCCCATGAGTTCTTGTATTGTGAGAAAGGGAGAAAAGTACTTCTTTCTCAACCCGCTCTATCCCATGCATAATCTTATAAACCTCGATCATGTCACCCCTCAGCCGTCGTTTCTCCAAGCTAAAGAGCCCCAAGCGTTTTAACCTTTCTTCTCTAATTCAGTGCTGTTTCCTCCCCCTTACTTTCACAGCTTATTTGGTATAACTCATACATAGTTGGATGTGCAGTTGCTCATTGCCCAGAAATTACCTTCCCTTTTGTGTACATATGCCACTACTGCCCAGGGTAAGTCTAAATTCTGTTTATTCAGCCTGTTCTGGAGCTCTGCACACTGTCTGAGGCTGTGGTCAGACTGGCAGATTGGTGTGGTTTGGGCGCGCCACTTATTACTCCATTGCATTTTGTGGTGGAGATTTTCGATCAGACTCCCACCCTGATCCGGCCTCACCTTGTGCTTCTTCCGTGGTTGACCATTCAGATTAGTGCTGTACATCAAACACGGAGCACGCGGTCTGGTCTTATTTCTGCTTTAAAGTTAACAACTTTGACAGGAGTTTTTTTTGGAGAATGTTTATTGCACGTGTGCACACGCACATATGTGCTACCATTTTAAAACAAGATATGGCAAAACCAGAACTAAAGCTTCACACTTCCAAACTGGTTTGAGCATGCACCAGGGGCATTCAGACATCTGGAAATGTGGGATCAATGCACGGAGATCCGTAAGCACCTGATTGTCTTCGGTGGCTATTTACTCTGTATCCCACTCATCATATGATAGGGTAAGACTGTGGAACGGCTGCCATATGTGGATGTGTGAACAAACCCACTTAACCCATTAGAGGAACACAACTATATTGGGCCAAACTACCCTACTGACCACAGCCTGAGACTCACACAGATTGCATGTGCTACAGCTGCTGTTTTCATTCCAAGGGCAGAAGCAGATCCATATGCCCAAAGAAAAGCACTTGCCAATCTGCTGGCCAGAAGGGGGAATGGAGCTACTCTTGTGGGAGGGGGGAATCCATTTCTATGTTGTTGCTCCTCACCTCATACAAACGCCGACTGTTTATTAGTGTTGCAGAAGTAGGGGGTGTTCGTGCTTGAAAGTTGTGTCAAACCAATCTCGTTAAATCTTTGGGCATTTGAGGGATTTTGAAAACAGGTAATGGACACCACAACAAAATGGCCGCCATGGGGAGACCAATCACAAAATGGCTGCCGTATGCCTTGGTCCAATCATGAAGCTTCGGGAGGTCCGACAAAATGTCAGGAGGTTCCCAGTCAAGCCTCCTCCTGTGATGGAGGAATCTGTTTCCAAATGTTGGCTAGAGTCAGGTCCGTGACTGAAAATCCTGGGAGACTCTAACAATTAGTATCTGGGGTGTTGTTCTTGTGCCGTCTCTTCTCAAAGTTGACATTCCTCACTCCCCAGTTTTTCTCCCACTGCTCACTTGATTGATCATGGGAAATTGAGGGCAGGGCCAAGAGTTTGCCTACCACAGGTGGGTAACTGGTACGCCTAGTGACCTTATATTGTGTGACCCTGTTAGAAAGAAACTGGTCTCTTCAGCTCTTGATTTCACTAGTGAGCTCATTCAACAAAGCAAGAAACATGCTTTATATCTGAAGACAAAAATAACATTAATTTATTTGAAATGTCTTGCTAGCAGCCACAGTGTTAAGTATGGAAACTCAACAACGTTTTGATTTCAGCAAGTGATTTCAGCTTTATTGGTAACAGCAAACTACAACTCGAACACACCAGGAACACACAACACAAGTGGAGCACAGTTCCCTTTTAAACCATCCCGGGCTGTCAAAGCCACACCCATAATAAGTCAAGGACCAATCAGAATACAGAGATAAAGTCCAATCAGAACTGTTCCCACTTTGATACATCTTCACACAGTGATTGGATATTTGCAATGGTTTCGCAGAAACCAGCCAATGGTAATGCGACAGATGAAGGAGCCATATTTAGTTTGAAGCTTAACACTGTAAAGTGTAGGAGTGATTCACCCTTCAATACATAACACACAGTGTATGCTATTGACAGGACTTCCAGCTTTTAGATTTGCAGCTGACTTTCAGCGACGTCATCCAGTTCTTTTGTTTTTCTCTCATTCATGCTTCCTTATTTATTTAATATTTATTTCTTATTTATCTAAACATGTATTTATTTACTTTATCTAAATGCCACCAGTTTGGTGTAGTGGTTAGGAGTGGCAGACTCTCGTCAGGAGATCAGCTGGGTGACCTAGGGTCAGTCACAGTTCTCTCAGAGCTGTTCTCTTAAGAGCAGTTCTCTCAGGAAGGAATTTTCTCCAGGCCAATTTAGCCAGAGATCCTGGCTTGTAGGGTTTATTTTGCCCTCTTCTGGGCATAGAGCAGGGGTCACTGGGATAAGTGTGGGAGAGTAGTTGTGAATTTCCCTGCATCTGCAGGGGGTTGGACTCGATGACCCTGGACTCAAAAGGGAATTTCACATTACCGAGACTCTGTCGGCTTGAAGCCGTTTCTGATTCGTCTTGAAGTAAACCGGTACAGGGCTGCCATTTCACACATGGCTTTCCCTGACCGGAGAAGAGGCGAATCAGAAGCGGTTTGGCAATCAGATTGCACTGCTTTGTTTTCCCGCCGGTTCCGCCACGCTTTTTTTTAGAAAATGTTCGCTTTAGAGCGCTATAGCGCTATAGTGCTATAAACAACACTGCAGGCATTCCAATGAGGTTGCTATGATGCGATTGTGCTATTGTGCCATAGAGCTATAGCGCCTAGCGAACGTTAAAAAAAAGCCGGAGATCGCTCGCGCAGGCGAAAAAGGCGGGGAAAAGCGTATCGGATTCGGGAGAAGAAATTGATGACTACTTGGAAGCGGTTGACAGGTAAAACGCTTCAGCCCCGTTTCCTGAATGGGACAGAAGCGATTCTGTGTGAAATTACAAATATATTCCGGTAGGGAACTGGTTCTAAAACGGTTCTGTCTGAAATGCCAGACCAGAAACCGTTTGGGAACCGTTCTTCTTCCGGATTATACCATCTGTCTGAAATTCCCCTAAGATTCTGTGATTCTATCAAAGTCAAACTCCATGGTATCTTTATAACCTTTATGAATCATACTTGGATGCTCACATAACGAAGTCTGAGTCCTGTGGCACCTTAAAGACCAAAAAAGTTTTATTCAAAGTATAAGTTTTCATGCACAAGCATACTTCTATCTGAGGAAGTGAGCTTTGCACACGGAAGCTCATACTGTGAAGAAAACTTTGGCCCCGGTCACACGAGTAGGATAATCTGCAGGGAACGGGAGGCTTTTAGAGCCGGAGCAAAAAGATGCACGGTAGCGCGATCTCACCTTCCCCCGAGGCTCCCTGCCCAAGCCTCTGGCAGCCGATTACACCACGCAAGGCAACACAGCAGCAAGGCATTTGTCCGCATGCATGGGACACTGATGGGCACTGGCTGCGACGGGCTACCAGCGCTTCCCAATCAGACGCCCGCACGTGCTGCGCATTATCAGGAAAATAGTGCATGGTTCCCGGTAGCTTTTAAATCCATGTCTTCAGACTGAAGCTGCGGGTTAGAGACGGGAGTGCGACACTTCCCAGATGTTAAAGTATGATTGCACTGGTTTAATCCTCAGGCAAGCCGTCCCTCTCGCGGGGCAAATTCTCCTTGTGACCGGGGCCTTTGTTGGTCTTACAGGTGCCACTGGACTCAAAACCTGTTCTGTTGTATCAGATCAACAGATGAATCTTTTGTCTCAGATGCTAACGTGTGCTGCGATGCTCTGTAATTTCAGAGGGAACCTCATGACCAAAATCCCAAGACCCTACAAAGAAGGCCCGCCTTGTGGAGACTGCCCCAATGCCTGTGAGGATAAACTCTGCAGTAAGTTACCGTCGATACAATCGACTTCTCTCGGTAATGTCGCTCTTCTGATTTGTCGACGATTCATTCAGAAAGTGACTTCAGAATCTGTGGCAAATCTCACCGCCCCCCTCTGCTTATTATAGACTAATTGCTCCCCAAAGTTAGTGCTATGATGTGATCTTTGCCTTGAGATTCTTTGGCGAGAGAAGCCCACCGTTTAGGAAGCCCCACCGTTGGGCCATTTGCACAATGAACCGCCCCTCAGTTCGTGACTGAGGCCTCTTGGGAGGATCACTAATAAGACCGAAATAAGCACGGTAGGAGTTGGATTTCCCTCCAGAGGGCTCTATTGATAATTTTTTTTAAAAAGAGTCGCTTCAATCGAGCTGAGGAGTTGAGTTGCTGATATTGGCTTGGGAGAATTCTTTGAGATTTTTTTGGGGGGGAGGGAACTTGAGGAGGGCAGGGTCTGGGGGAGGGGGGCCTTAATGGGGTATAACACTAGGGTTGCTAGGTTTGGTAACCATAGAGTTTTTTCTCAAATGATAGAGTGTCCCCTCCACAAGGTGCCTGGCATGATGACATCACCTCTGGATGACATCACTGTGCCGGGCACGTGGGAGCAGACGGGGCTCTTTCGGGGTGGGGTTCCCCCGACGGCTGGCTCAGTGCTGGTGGATTGGGGCCCCCAAAAGTGGGTAAACCCCCCACCCCCTTCAGGGGAATGGCAATCTTATATAACACCATAGGATCCACCTTCCAAAGCAGCCATTTTTCCTTTATGGGAATTGATCTCTGTAGTCTTGTGATTCGTTGTAATTCTGGGAGATCTCCAGAACCCCATCTGGAGAGCCAGTTTGGTGTAGTGGTTAAATGTGCGGACTCTAATCTGGGAGAATCGGGTTTGATTCCCCCATTCCTCCACTTGCACCTGCTGGTGTGACCTTGGGTCAGTCACAAGCTCTGGCACAGCTGTTCCTGAAAGAGCAGTTTGTGTCAAAGCTCTCTCAGCCCCACTTACTGCACAGGGTGTCTGTTGTGGGGAGGGGAAGGGAAAGGAGTTTGTAAGCCATTCTGAGACTCCTCTTCTTCCTGTTCTTCTTCTTCCTCCTTCTCCTCCTCTTCTTCCTGTTCTTCTTCTTCCTCCTCCTCTTCTTCCTGTTCTTCTTCTTCTTCTTCCTCCTCCTCCTCTTCTTTGTAGTATTACTCCTCCTCCTCCTCCTCCTTCTCCTCCTAGTATATTAAATCGCCCAATCCCTGCTACTGTAAATATGAATGACAACATACACTAGATAAAACAATTAAAATCAAACAACACATTTTAAAACAGATGGCAAACAAATTAATCCCTTTGCTATTTCCTGGTCACTTCGCAGGCAGGGGGGGAAGGGGGAAGGCAAATGTAGAGGTGGAAGAGAGTGTCAGCCTAGATGAAAAGCCATCGCTGTCCTCAACCAAAGGCCTGGTGGAACTCCACCCCAGCTCATATTAACAGGTAGTCATAGCCTTGCAGGCCCTGCAGAGTTCCATAAGGTCCCACAGGGCCCTGATGGTATTCGGCAGAGAATTCCACCAGGTTGGGGCCAGGATCGAAAAGGCCTTGGCCCCGATTGAGGACAGCTGGATGTCTTCGGGGCTGGGGAGAGTTACCCCCCCCATAAGAAATCTGTTTAAATACTGGCTGGTTCTTTGCCTTTCCCGTCTAACTTTCTGTTGGTTTGGTTCCTTTCAGCCAATCCCTGTAGGTATGTGGACACTGTTCCCAACTGCAGAGAGATGAAAAGGGTCTACTCTTGTAAAAGCAGTTTGCTCGTCAACAGCTGCAAAGCCACCTGTAGATGCAAAAAGCGGATTGTATAATGTGCACGTGAACATCAGAAGACTAGTCCTAAGAAAACTGTCGATACGTGAAACAAGTTAAAGATTCAGCATCAAAAAGACCCCGAGACGTAGCATAAGAACATAAGAACATAAGAACATAAGAGAAGCCAATGTTGAATCAGGCCAATGGCCCATCCAGTCCAACACTCTGTCACACAGCGGCCAAAATATACCAGGTGCCATCAGGAGTGTCCAGCCAGTGGAGGCCAGGGCACCACAAGCCCTCGCATTCCTGCTGCTCCCATCCAAGCTAGCCAAGAATAGAGTGCATCACCTGCCCCAGACTGAGAGTTCTCATTCTATGCCCTGTGGCTAATAGCCACTGGTGGACTTCTGCTCCGATATGGTTTATCTAATTTCCTCTTGAAACTGTCCATGCTTGCAGCTGCCACGACCTCCTGTGGCAGTGAATTCCATATGTTAATCACTCTTTGGGTGAAGAAGTATTTCCTTTTATCTGTTCTAACCCGACTGCTCAGCAATTTCATAGAGTGCCCACGAGTTCTTGTATTGTGAGAAAGGGAGAAAAGTACTTCTTTCTCAACCTGCTCAATCCCATTCATAATCTTATAAACCTCGATCATGTCACCCCTCAGCCGTCGTTTCTCCAAGCTAAAGAGCCCCAAGCATTTTAACCTTTCTTCATAGGGAAGGTGTAGCACTTAAAAGAGGTCAAATATTCGCTGACATTTATTTGTGTAAAAAAAAAAAAAATCATTTCCATAAAGTTACTGTCCTGCTCTAGAAAATGTTTTAGATCAAGGGCGTCAAACTCATTTGTTATGGAGGGCCGGATATGACATAAATTGGACTTTGTCAGGCCGGACCGTGTGTGTCATAAAATGTAATGCCAGGTAGCGGAGATATAAACTTTATAAAGGACACAAACACAAAGATTTTATTTAACTTAAAATAAAAACATCTCTGAAACATCAGCATTCTTGCGATATTTTGTTTATTTAACAGTGTCTGATACCTGACACCTCTTGTTCTGAATTATCGCATCAAAATGTCTGTGCTGTTGCAATCTTGAGTATGCTGTTCAGGTGTGTATCTGCAAACCTACGATGACACAGCAGCAGCAGACCTGGAAGAAGAAGCAGAAGACAGCCAGTTTCACTGTGGGCCTGATAGAAGCCCTCTGGGGGGCTAATTCGGCCCCCGGGCCACATGTTTGACACCCCTGTTTTGATGCTTTGAAGCTAAGCATTTAAATACAGGAAAGTGCTCCTAATTCGCCTGCTTACCTAGTTCGCTTTTAAAAGATTCAGTTCTGGTTACAATAATAAAACGTGTTGTGTGCGGAATGTTAATTCTGAGTATTGTTCAGTAAACTAGACTTTGATTTGGCTACTCCTTCGAGTTGTACATGAATCTGATGGTAGTTACAAACT